>JAUCMX010000015.1:21082991-21085491 GCA_033459395.1 Hemibagrus guttatus | reverse complement strand
TAACTCATCTTTAAATCAATGGTTTTGTTGAAAAAAAAAAAAAAAACCACTATGAGATACAGTTAACATCATTCCGAAAACTTTCAGGTTTTCACTACAGTTGAATCAGCATCATGAAACTTTAGGAGGTAGACCCCAGAATCATACAGGAAGAAGAAATCCTGTTTGTTCAAGATGGCCACCTTCGTAACATTGCAGTGTTTAAACATGCTACGATTACGACAAGTAGAAATCTTAAAAGGGGCATTGATACATCATTGTCTAAAAAATCAGCTTCTGGGAGCATTTTATCACCACAGTTTCCTGTTCATTAAGGATCTAAAGCTATATCAGGATTTATGCAAAGCTGCTTTGTGACAATGCGTGTAAATGTCTACTGTAAAGAAAATATTACTGTAAACTTTATTGTAAATGTTCCATATAGCTCCTTGTGACATTGGGTGTAAATGTCTATTGAAAAGAAAAAGATTCTACTGTAATGTCTATTGTAAAAAAAAATATTAATGTAAATGTTTATTGTCAATACTACATAAAACTCTTGTTTTAACCTTTGTGTTAAAAAAAAGTGTAGTGTAAAGGAAAAAAAATATTGTAAACTTTACTGTAAATGTTTCATAAAGCTCCTTGTGACAATGTGTGTAAATGTCTGTTGTAAAAAAAAAAAAAACTGTAATTTTTTTTTTTTTGGTAAATTTCTTTGTGACAATTTAGGTAAATGTCTACTGTAAAGAAAAAATTACTGTAAAGTTTATTGTAAATGTTTTGTAAACCTCCTAGTGACAGTATCTGTAAATGTCTATTGTAAAGAAAAAAAATCTGCAAATGTTTATTGTAAATGCTCAGTAAAGCTTGGCAATTCATGACAATGTTTGTAAATGTCTACTGTAAAGGTAAAGCTCCTTGTGACAATGCCTGTAATGTCTAATGTAAAAAAAGAAAAATATTGTAAACTTTATTGTAAATGTTCTATGAAGCTCCTTGTGACAGTGTGTAAATGTCTATTGTACAGAAGAAAAACACTGTATATGTTTTTTGTAAAGTTTCTTGTGACCGTTTACCTAAATATCTATTGTAAAGAAATAATAAAAGTTCTGTAAACCTCCTAGTGACAATATCTGTAAATATGTATTGTAAAATAAATATTGTAAACTTTATTGCAAATGTCCTGATCTATGTTATAATGTCAATATTGCCGTGTTAAATATCTATTGTAAAGTAAAATATCTACTTTAAACTTTATTGTAAATGTTCTGTAAACCTCCTAGTGACAATGTGTGTAAATGTCTATTGTAAAGAAAAAACCCTGTAAACGTTTTTGTAAAGTTCCCTGGGACAATTTATGTAAATATCTATTGTAAAGAAAAAATACTGTAAACTTTATTGTAAATGTTCTGTAAACCTCCTAGTGACAATGTCTGTAAATGACTACAGTAAACAAAATACTGTGAACTTTACTGTAAATGTTCTGTTAAGCTCCATGTTAAATCTCTATTGTAAAGTAAAATATCTACTGTAAACTTTATTGTAAAGCACCTTGTGACAATGTCTATTGTAAAGAATGAAAAATATTTTAAACCTGATTGTCACAAGGAGCTTTACAGAACATTTACAATGTATGTAAATGTCTGTTGTAAAGAATAAAAACACTGTAAATGTTTTTGTATAGTTCCTTGTTACAGTTTCTTAAATATCTATTGTAAAGAAAAATATCTACTGTCAACTTTATTGTAAAGCTCCTTGTGACAATTTCTGTAAGTGTCTACTGTAAAGAAAATAATACTGTAAATGTTCTGTATATTTCTTTGTGACCGTGTCTGTAAATGCCTATTGTAAAGAAATGGATATTGTAAACTTTACTGTAAATGTTCCGTAAAGCTCCTTGTGACAATGTCTAATATCTATAGTTATAAGACATCACTGGACAACTAAAAGTTTTTTTTGAATCTAAAAAAAAACAAAACAAACATGGAAGCTTCTGGATTTTCCAGCGCAGTGTGTGTAGTCTCTATTTATGTGATGCTGTAGGATCATGGATTTGTTACAACATCAGCTGGTGAAGAACTGGATATGTTATATCAATTCCATTTATGCTGCATAAACACAAGCACACACACACACACACACACACACACAGATACACACACACGCACATGGTCAGTTGCTATGCATAGCAAGCCATATCACAACACATTCCACCAGCACACATACACAGATAGAGCAGAGTCTCTCTCTCTCTCTCTCTCTCTCTCTCTCTCTGACACACACACACACACAGTCACAAGTGTGAGATGAAATTTTCTCTACCTTCACTCCCATCTGTCTGACCTAATAAACTCTCCAGCATTCGATATTTTCATTCTGAGATCGAGAACATTCCTGTCCACCACCCCCCTTCACTCCCGTTTTCGCTCACACACACTCACAAACACCACACACACACACACACACACACACACACACACACACACACACACACACACACAAACAAAAAAACAATCCC
>JAUCMX010000015.1:21067991-21075491 GCA_033459395.1 Hemibagrus guttatus | reverse complement strand
TTTGAATCGTATGTGCAATAGCACAATTGCATAAAAATATGTAGCAAAATATGTGATTAACTTTTATAACATATTCCTAATTATATACATGTATAATAATTATTATACATAGAATATTATTATAATTATAATAATTATTATTATTATTTCACAATTAAATCAATCCCAAAATGACTGTAGTTAACATTACACTATATTCATACAACAAAATATTTATTAGTATTTATAATATATTTGAAATCTATTAACAATTATATTTTTTATTATTGATATTATATAATAGCATTAATAAATAGTATTACTACTAATAATATTAATAGATATATGTATTAGTATTAATCAATACATTATTAATACTAATTAACTTATAAATAAATAACAAAAAAATTTTCAGAGACTCTCTGTCTCTGTCTCTCAGTCTGTCTGTCTCTCTCTCTCTCTCTCTCTCTCTCTCTCTCTCTCTTTCTCTCTCTCTAGCCAAAGAAGCCGTGGAAGAAGACACACACACAGAGGAGAATGATGGCGTTGGCGTTCACTACGTTCCTCCACAGCGGCTGCTCACTCGTGTCCGTCAGCTGCTTCTTCAGCTCGGCTTCTTCCTCTTCCGTCAGCTTCGGTGCTTTTGTCTGACTGAAGCCACAGAACCAGTTGTAGGCTTTTCTCCAGCAGCTCGGCTCCGACATGGGTTCTACAGGGTTCGACATGTGACACGTGAGAGTCAGAAAATCATGAGTATATTACAGTTATTCACATTAGCACTGGAATGAATGATGTCTTGTTATAACAGTACAGCGGGTCCAGGTCATAGGTTATCCGGTTCCTTTTCGCTAACTGAGTTTAATATATGGTAAAAGGTAATGACTTTTACAACATTACCCAAGGTTTAGAGAGGAGAAAAAGAAACTTAAAATCTCCTCAAAATTTTCATTTATTTATCCTTCAAATAAATATAGCAAATATTCTGAATTTGTGCCCTGATATTTTGAAATGTCACTGGCATGTCGGAACATGCCATGAAGATATTCTTTTCACTACACCAAGTTCAGCAATTAATCTTTTCCTCAGCTGAACGGTGGTTTTGGTCCGCACTTAAAATATCAACCGTTCTATCTATCTATTATCTTTCTATGATAGCTGTTACTCCGCGAATACAGCAAGTGAAGATAGTGAAAGACCTCAGCCATACAGCCAGCGAATGAGGAGGAGTTTCTTCCCACAGGCCATTCAGGCTCTCAACCAGGAGAACACCTAGAGTCTGGACCTTTTCTAGACTTTGCCACAACACCCACTACCTTAGCCGGACCTTTTTTCTACATTGCACAATAGTACAATTTGCACCGCATGCACATTTTTTCACTTATATAATATACACCGATCAGGCATAACATTATGAGCAGTGAGAGGTGAAGTGAATAAGACTGATGATCTCCTCATCATGGCACCTGTTAGTGGGTGGGATATATTAGGCAGCAAGTGAACATTTTGTCCTCAAAGTTGATGTGTTAGAAGCAGGAAAAATGGGCAAGCGTAAGGATTTGAGCGAGTTTGACAAGAACCAAATTGAGATGGCTAGATGACTGAATCAGAACATCCCCAAAACACTAGCTCTTGTGGGGTGTTCCCGGTCTGCAGTGGTCAATATCTATCAAAAGTCCTGTAAGTTAAAGGAGCATAAAGGATCTGCTGCTAACATCTTGGTGCCAGATACCACAGCACACCTTCAGGGATCTAGTGGAGTCCATACCTTGACAGAACAGGGCTGTTTTGGCAGCAAAAGGGAAACCAACACAATATTAGGCAGGTGGTCATAATGTTATGGCTGATCAGTGTATAAATATATAACATATATAACATTCTATATTCATATTCATACACATCACTGCACTGTACACTGTATTCAGATACCACCTCTCTATTTTTAATACATTTATTTTTCGCTGGCAATTTTCCGCCATATTTTCCCTCTATGCCCTAAATGCTATATTTCTACTTTACTGTATCTAAAGATAATAATCCTAATAATAATCTTAATATAAAAATAGAGACAATTAAGACTAAGGTAAAAGAATAAAAAAAAAAAATAAGACACTAGGCAAAAAACAAATGTTTAAATTAAAAGTGAAAAATAGAATAAAATAAAAAATAATACACTTATTTTTTATTCCTTTACCTTATTTTTATACCTTATCTTTATTCATATATAAGACACAATGGCACACAAATACACACACATTGACACACTATGGACAATTTATAGATTTGATATAAAAAAATATAAATATATCCAAATATAAAATAAAAATAATAATGATGATATTTAATTTAATAAATAATCGTCCCAATCATGTGGGAAATGAAGAATGTGCTCTTACTTCCCTGAGTCACTTCACGAAGACACAGTGTTTTATTTTTTATTCCTTGACCTTATTTTTATTCTTCTTACCTTATTATGTACTTTTACCTTATTATTAGTTTATTATATATGTAAAGAATATGCTTTTATTCTTTTTACCTTATTACTTACTTTTACCTTATTATTATTTTATTATATACGTAAAAAGAATAAAAAATAAGGTCAAGGAATAAAAAATAATGTGTATTTTTTTTTTATACAATGTATTATTTTTTATTCCTTGACCTTATTTTTAATTATTTTTACCTTTTTATTTACTTTTACCTCATTATTACTTTAACATATACACAAAAAGAATAAAAAATAAGGGCAAGGAATGAAACAATAATAAGTGTATTATTTTTATTTTTTATACATAGTCTCTTATTTTTTATTCCTTTCCCTTATTTTTATTCTTTTTACCTTAGTCTTAATTGTCTTTATTTTTATATCAAGGACAGTTGTACAAAGGTGTATCATTTGCTTCTATTCTAACTGATAAGCATTTTTCTTTTTTCCTTTTTTCGTGCATTTCTGCCTCTCGTACCGTCCATGTCCATGTCGGTGTCATCCTGCTCCTCAGTCCAGTCGTCAGCATCCAGGTCGACCCTCTCCTCTTTACTGTTGCGTAAACTCCAACACAACCTGTACAGCTATGACACAACACAACACACACATTATAGACACCACTGAGTGTTAGGAATAAAAGCCTTGGGGTCGTGATGTTAAAGAAAAATAAATCTAATCGATGATGAGTTCATTTAACTACCCCGAGGTCTCAGGTACCACTTTCATATTATTTAAATAGTTCACAAATGAGTGTGTTAATGTGTGTGTGAATGTGTGTGTGTGAATGTGTGTGTGTGTGAAAGTGTGTGTGTGTGTGTGTGTGTGTCAGTGTGTGTAAGAGAGAAAGAGAGAGAGAGAGAGAGAGAGAGAGAGAGAGTGTGTGTGTGTGTGTGTGTGTGTGTGTGTGTGTGTGTGTGTGTAAGAGAGAGAGAGAGAGAGAGTGTGTGTGTGTGCGTGTGTGTGTGTGTGTCTTACATGTTGGTCGTCAATGGGTTTGGTCATGAGTGAGATTCCCAGCACCACTATAAGGGAAACTCCGTACAGGATCAGGCCAAAGTAGAGGTAATGCACTCCACAGATGATTGTGGGACAGTCGCTGGGATTCGCACAGCTTCCTGTTCCGTACGAAAACTCTGCCATCATCCGCGATAAACCGATGACCAAACCGATCAGCATTCCATAAAATGCACCCTGAGTGACACACAAAGCCACAACATGAACCACAAGCAGCTGCTGCTTTTACTTCACATCCTTTACTCATAAACTACATTCTGTTTAATGTGGGAGTCTGCAGAGAGCTGTCAATCAAGTCTGATCATTAGAATATTAGGCCACGGCCATTAGCACAGTTCAACTAGTGTTTAAAGAAACCTTCTACATTTCTATAATTTATAAATGTTTTATATTAACTTTTTAAATTTTTTTCTGGATGATTTACATAAAACTCTTGTATAGCATCATAGATACATACATCACTGAGTTTCACTGAGATACATACATCAAATAGAACATACATCACTGAGTTTCACTGAGACACATACATCAAATAGAACATAAATCACTGAGTTTCACTGAAATACATACATCAAATAGAACATACATCACTGAGTCTCTTTATATTTATTAGAAGAAGAAGTTGCTTTCGGCTGCTCCCTGTTCGGGGTCACCACAGCAGACCAACTGGTCCGCACAACAACTTGGCAAATGTTTTACACCAGATGCCCTTCCTGACGCAACCCTCCCATTTTTCCGGGCTTGGGACCGGCACTGCATCCAGTGGCTGGGGTTGAGGCATTGGCTGGGAATCGAACCCAGGCCTTCCGCATGATGGGCGAGAAACCTACCACTGAGCCACCAATGCCAGTTTCTTTATATTTATTAAAATAAAAAAAAAAAAAGATTAATTTATTTTAGCACAAAAATATTATTATTATTATTATTATTATTATTATTATTATTATTATTATTATTATTATTATTAATTATCTTTTTTTTTCCAAAGTTTCTAAGAATATTTTTTTTGTATTTTATGATCCCATTTCACTAACAAAGTAGCTGGAAATATTGTGTTAATTGATAAGACGGGAAAATAAATTTTGAATAATTTTAGAAATAGTGTATGATAAATTTTTTTTTTTTACTTTTTATCAAGTGTTTATTATATATATGTTGACCTCCTTGAACCGCCACCTTGTTGTGGTGGAGGGGTTTGAGTACCCAAATGACCCTAGTTGTTGGGGGCCTAGTGCTCCTGGTAGGGTCTCTCAAGGCAAACAGGTCCTAGGTGACGGGTCAGACTAAGAGCAGTTCAAATCCCCTCATAAATAAAAGAAAATCAAGGACCGTTATGTCGCCCAGATTGGTGTTACCAGGGCCCCACCCTGGAGCTAGAGGAAGGAGCATAATGGGTCAGTGCAATGTGGTTTGGGTAGCAGTCATGGGGGGGCCTGATGACCCAAACCCAAAGAATATGGTCAAAGAATATGGCTCTTGGGACATGGACTGTCACCTCACAGGGAGGTAAGGAGCCTGAGCTGGTGAGGGAGGTTGAGCGGTACCGGATAGAGATAGACGGGCTCGCCTCCACACACAGCCTGGGCTCTGGAACTCAACTCCTTGAGAGAGGTTGGATCCTCTTCTACTCTGGAGTGCCCCATGGTGAGAGGCAGCGGACTGGGGTGGGCTTGTTTATAGCCCCCCAGCTCGGCCGCCATGTGTTGGATTTTTCCCCAGTAAACAAGAGGGTTGTTTCCCTGCGCCTTCTGGTCGGGGATAGGTGTCTCACTATTGTTTTGGCTTATGGGCCGAAGCAGTTCTCTGCCAACACTGTTTACAGTGGAGGTGGAGAGTTGCTGAACTCAACAGGGGACATTGTCAGACGATGGAAGGAATACTTCAAGAATCACCTCAATCTCACTGACACACTTTCCGTAGAGGAACCAGAGGCTGAGGACTCAGAGGTAGATTCATCTGTCACCCAAGCTGAAGTCACTGAGGTAGTTTAGCAGCTCCTCGGCACCGGGGGTGGATTCGCCCTGAGTACCTTAAGTCTCTGGATGTTGTGGGACTGTCTTGGCTGACACGTCTCTGCAACACAGCGATCAGGGTCAGGGACAGTGCCTCTGGACTGGGCGACCAGGGTGGTGGTCCCTTTTTTTAAGAAAGGGGACCGGAGGGTGTGTTCCAACTATAGGGGGATCACACTCCTCAGGCTCCCAGGGAAAGTCTATTCCAGGGTACTGTAGAGGAGAGTCCGAATATTAGTCGAACCTCGGATTCAGGAGGAACAATGCAGTTTTTGTCCTGGTCGTGGAACACGGGACCAGCTCTATACTCTCCATAGGGTGCTTGAGGGTTCGTGGGAGTTTGCCCAACCAGTCCACATGTGTTTTGTGGACTTGGAGAAGGCATTCGACTGTGTCCCTTGTGGAATTCTGTAGGAGGTGCTCTGGGAGTATGGCAAGACTCTCAATTTACCAGTCAATCTACGTTCCTACTTTCACCTATGGTCATGAGCTTTGGGTCCTCCGTAGGGTGGCAGGGTGCTCCCTTAGCTCCGGGAGGAGCTTGGAGTAGAGCCGCTGCTCTTCCACATCGAAAGGGGCCAGTTGAAGTGGCTCGGGCATCGAATGCCTCCCTGGATGTCTGCCTGGGGAGGTGTTCTGGGAATGTTCCACTGGGAAGAGACCCCGGGGAAGACCCAGGACATGCTGGAGGGACTATGTCTCTCGGCTGACCTGGGAACGCCTTGGAATCCCCCTGGAAGAGCTGGAGGAAGTGTCTAGGGAGAGGGGAGTCTGGGCATCCCTGCTTAGACTGCTGCCCCCGCGACCCAGCTCCGGATAAGCGGAAGACAATGAATGAATGAATGAATGAATGAATGAATATTATATATACGATATATATTTTTCAAAATATTTTTTAATTTTTAATTTATTTTTCCTGTTATATTTACAAATCAAGCATTCTTGACATAGATACTATATAATTAAAAAAAATCTTAATTTTTTATAAATTTTTACTGTTATATTTATTTGATACTTTTATATATTTTATTTGTCTTTTTATTTTAATTTATATTTAATATTTTACAATACATTTTAGATTTAGTTTTAATTATATATTTGTTACATTTGTAGATTTGTAGGTTTTTAAATTTTCTTTTTACATTTATGTTTATATTTATTATTTTATAATTGTTTTCAAAAGGCTGTTATAAAAACAGAAGAAAATTGGACATATGAACAAACTGATATTTCAATCCGATTTTATCAGTGAGCGGAGTTTCAGCAAGTACAAGGAGGCGGATGAGGCGGTGTGATGTGGAACTGACCGGTTCATTAACTCTCTTGCAGAAAATGGCAAGTGTGAAGACGGCGGCAATGGGCGGAGCTAAGTAACTTGTTACAGACTGGATGTAGTCGAAGAGTTGCCCGCTGTTAGCAGACTGGATGATGGGAATCCAAGCGATGCTGACGCCGATCAGGACCAAGATGAACAACCTACACGCACATACTTATTATTATTATTATTATTATTATTTATATTATTATTATTATTATTAATATATTTATTTTCACGTCTTCATTTCAGAAGCTTGTTGGTTTTGTATAGACACTGTGTGTGTCTGTGTGTGTGTGTGTGTCTGTGTGTGTGTGTGTGTATGTGTGTGCATGTGTATTTTGTATGTGTGTGTATATATGTGTGTGTGTGTGTGTGTGTGTACTTGCTTCCCAGATGAAGTATGTCCCATTCAAGAAAGCAGCATTCAGTACAACAAATTAGTAATCTGTATTATTTTTAAATGTAAATTGTAAGTTGTCATGATTTGTTACAATTGTGTGTGTATATGTGTGCGCGTGCGTGTGTATATGTGTGTGTGCAGGTGTATGTGTGTGTATATGTGTGTTTTGACCTGCCGGCAATCATCAGCTCCTTCTCCGAAGCTTTGTTGCGTATTTTGGCGTAGATGTCCATGGTGAAGAGCGTGCTGGAGCTGTTAAAGATGGAGGTGAGCGAGCTCATCAGAGACGCCAGCA
>JAUCMX010000015.1:21037991-21057991 GCA_033459395.1 Hemibagrus guttatus | reverse complement strand
TAACTCACTCTCATTAACTCACTCTCAATAACTCACTCTCATTAACACACTCATTAACTCACTCTCATTAACACTCTCATTAACTCACTCTCATTAACTCACTCTCATTAACACTCTCATTAACTCACTCTCAATAACTCACTCTCAATAACTCGCTCTCATTAACTCACTCTCAATAACTCACTCTCAATAACTCACTCTCGTTAACACACTCATTAACTCACTCTCATTAACACACTCATTAACTCACTCTCATTAACTCACTCTCAATAACTCACTCTCATTAACTCACTCTCAATAACTCACTCTCATTAACACACTCATTAACTCACTCTCAATGACTCACTCTCATGACCTCACTCTCATTAACTCACTCTCATTAACTCACTCTCAATAACTCTCATTAACTCACTCTCAATAACTCACTTTCAATAACTCACTCTCATTAACTCACTCTCATTAACTCACTCTCATTAACACACTCTCATTAACACACTCATTAACACACTCTCAATAACTCACTCTCATTAACTCACTCTCATTACTTCACTCTCAATAACTCACTCTCATTAACACACTCTCAATAACTCACTCTCATTAACTCTCTCATTAACTCACTCTCAATAACTCACTCTCATTAACTCAGTCTCAATAACTTGCTCTCGTTAACACACTCTCATTACCTCGTTCTCATTAACTCGCTCTCATTACCTCGCTCTCATTAACTCGCTCTCATTACCTCGTTCTCATTAACTCGCTCTCATTACCTCGCTCTCATTACCTTGCTCTCATTAATTCGCTCTCAATAACTCACTCTCAATAACTCACTCTCAATAACTCACTCTCATTAACTCACTCTCAATACCTCACTCTCATTACCTCACTCTCAATAACTCACTCTCATTACCTCACTCTCATTACCTCACTCTCAATAACTCACTCTCATTAACACTCTCATTAACTCACTCTCATTAACACTCTCATTAACTCACTCTCAATAACTCACTCTCAATAACTCGCTCTCATTAACTCACTCTCATTAACTCACTCTCAATAACTCACTCTCAATAACTCACTCTCGTTAACACACTCATTAACTCACTCTCAATAACTCACTCTCAATAACTCACTCTCAATAACTCACTCTCATTAACACACTCATTAACTCCCTCTCAATGACTCACTCTCATTAACTCACTCTCACTAACTCACTCTCATGACCTCACTCTCATTAACTCACTCTCAATAACTCCCTCATTAACTCACTCTCAATAACTCACTCTCATTAACACACTCTCATTAACACACTCTCATTAACACACTCATTAACACACTCTCATTACTTCACTCTCAATTTAAATCACTCTCATTAACACACTCTCAATACTCTCACTCTCAATAACTCACCCTCTCATTAACTCACTCTCAATAACTCACTCTCAATTTAAATCACTCTCAATTTAACCCCACTCATTAACACACTCATTTTAAAACACTATCAATAACTCACTCTCATTAACTCACTCTCATTAACACACTCTCATTAACACACTCTCAATTTAAATCACTCTCAATAACTCACTCTCAATAACTCACTCTCATTAACTCACTCTCAATAACTCACTCTCATTAACCCACTCTCAAAACCTCACTCTCATTAACTCACCCCAATTTAAATCACTCTCAATCACTATCATTAACTCACTCTCAATAACTCACTCTTTAATTTAAATCACTCTCAATTTAAATCACTCTCATTAACTCACTCATTAACTCACCCCTCAATGACTCACTCTCAATTTAAATCACTCTCATTAACCCACTCTCATGACCTCACTCTCATTAACTCACTCATTAACTCACTCTCAATAACTATCATTAACTCACTCTCAATAACTCACTCTTTAATAACTCACTCTCAATAACTCACTCTCATTAACACACTCATTAACTCCCTCTCAATGACTCACTCTCATTAACTCACTCTCATTAACTCACTCTCATGAACCCCACTCTCAATTTAAATTCCTCTCATTAACTTTACTCTCAATAACTCACTCTCAATTTAAATCACTCTCAATAACTCACTCTCATTAACTCACTCTCAATAACCCCACTCTCATTACCTCACTCTCAATTTAAATCACTCTCATTACCTCACTCTCATTAACCCCACTCTCAATAACTCACTCTCATTAACACTCTCATTAACTCACTCTCATTAACTCACTCTAATTAACACTCTCATTAACTTTACTCTCAATAACTCACTCTCAATTTAAATCGCTCTCATTAACTCACTCTCATTAACTCACTCTCAATAACTCACTCTCAATAACCCCACTCATTAACTCACTCTCAATAACTCACTCTCAATTTAAATCACTCTCAATTTAAATCACTCTCATTAACACACTCATTAACACACTCTCAATAACTCACTCTCATTAACTCACTCTCATGAACCTCACTCTCATTAACACACTCTCAATAACTCCCTCATTAACTCACTCTCAATAAACTCTCATTAACTCACTCTCAATAACTCACTCTCATTAACTCACTCTCATTAACTCACTCTCATTAACACACTCTCATTAACCCCACTCTCAATTTAAATCTCATTAACTCACTCTCAATAACTCACTCTCATTAACTCACTCTCATTAACTCACTCTCAATTTAAAACACTCTCATTAACACACTCTCATTAAATTTACTCTCAAAAACTCACTCTCATTAACACACTCTCAATAACTCACTCTCATTAACTCTCTCATTAACTCACTCTCAATTTAAATCACTCTCATTAACTCACTCTCAATAACTCACTCTCATTAACTCACTCTCAATTTAACCCCACTCATTAACACACTCTTTAACACACTATCAATAACTCACTCTCATTAACTCACTCTCATTAACACACTCTCATTAACACACTCTCAATAACTCACTCTCAATTTAAATCACTCTCATTTAAATCACTCTCAATTTAAATCACTCTCAATTTAACCCCACTCATTAACTCACTCTCAATAACTCACTCTCATTAACCCACTCTCATGACCTCACTCTCATTAACACACTTTTCCCCCTTAACTCACTCTCAAAAAAAAAAAAAAAAAAAAAAAATTTTTTTTTTTTTTTTTTTTTTTTTTAAAAAAAAAAAAAACCCTCACCCTTCTCATTTAACACTCAAAATCCTCATTAACCACTCTCATTGCCTCACTCTCATTAACTCACTCTCATTAACACTCTCATTAACACACTCTCATTAACACACTCATTAACACACTCTCAATAACTCACTCTCATTAACTCACTCTAATAACTCACCCCATTCCACTCATTAACTCACTCTCATTGCCTCACTCATTAACCCCTCTCATTAACACCTCATTGCTCACCTCATTAACTCACTCTCATTAACACACTATTAACTCATTCTCAATAACTCACTCTCATTAACTCACTCTCAATAAATCACTCTCATTAACACACTCATTAACTCACTCTCAATAACTCACTCTCATTAACACACTGAAGTAATGAGAGTGAGTTCATGAGAGTGAGTTATTGAGAGTGTGTTAATGAGTGTGTTAATGAGAGTGTGTTAATGATTAACACACTCTCAATAACTCACTCTCATTAACTCACTCTCATTACTTCACTCTCAATAACTCACTCTCATTAACACACTCTCATTAACTCACTCTCATTACTTCACTCTCAATAACTCACTCTCATTAACTCACTCTCATTAACTCACTCTCATTGCTTCACTCTCATTGCCTCACTCTCATTAACTCACTCTCAATAACTCACTCTCATTAACACTCTCATTAGCTCACTCTCAATAACTCACTCTCATTAACTCACTCTCATTACTTCACTCTCAATAACTCACTCTCATTAACTCACTCTCATTAACTCACTCTCATTGCCTCACTCTCATTAACTCACTCTCATTGCCTCACTCTCATTGCCTCACTCTCATTAGCTCACTCTCAATGACTCACTCATTAACTCACTCTCATTACTTCACTCTCAATAACTCACTCTCATTAACACACTCTCAATAACTCACTCTCATTAACTCACTCTCATTAACTCACTCTCATTAACTCACTCTCATTAACTCACTCTCAACAACTCACTCTCATTAACACACTCATTAACTCACTCTCATTAACACACTCAATAACTCACTCTCATTAACTCACTCTCATTAACTCACTCTCATTAACACACTCATTAACACACTCATTAACTCACTCTCATTAACACACTCATTAATTCACTCTCATTAACTCACTCTCATTAACACACTCATTAATTCACTCTCATTAACTCACTCTCATTAACACATGCTCATTTAGAGCCGGACGTCTTAGGCGTTTCACTCACTGACTATTATAAAATCCTACAATCCACTGATCCCCACATTATTGTTTCTATGGCAACTAATTACACAGAAGCTTGTACATATGTGAGCGAGGAGATGTTTATTAACGACAGAATGACGGGTTCTAGCTGATTTTTTTTCGTCGATGTTATTCAATTAGCGAATAACTCGTGTAACTATAAATGGATAAAAATGACAACATTAATAAATCCGATTGCTTATGTTACAAGGCACATTGCTGTTGTGTAAAAAGAATGAAAGCACTTCCCAAAACCTCAATTGTTTCATCCCACCACTGCATCACTGATTATTTTCCTATAACAGCACCAACCTCACGTGATTTATTCCTTGTTGCCAGCAGTGGCTCATATTTCTGTAGGCGACTTACACTGAAAGCAAAAGTTTAGATCACATGGGGTTCCAGCTTATCAGAGCACACAGGCAATTAGCCCTAATGCCTCAGATATGGTGCACTAACAGACCCGTGAAAAGCTCTTCTTCTGAAAACAATCCTGAATAACAACTGCTGGACTTTACTCTCCGTGTGCTGCGCTGTACTCTTCACTCCGGAGATAAGAGAGTGCATTACTCTGATCGAGAAGTCTCCAGAGGACACGCCTAATGCACCTTCCTCTGCTCTCTCTCATCATCAGCCCCTCGGTGAACAGATCGAGGGGTAAGAGAGAGAGAGAGAGAGAGAGAGAGAGAGAGAGAGAGAGAGAGAGAGAGAGACACACAGAGAGACACACAGAGAGACAGAGAGAGATAGAAAGTGTGAGACAGAGAGACAGATAGAGTGAGAGAGCGAGAGAGAGAGAGAGAGAGAGAGGCAGACAGAGAGAGAGAGAGAGTGAAGCAGAGAGACAGGGACAGATCGAGGGGTAAGAGAGAGAGAGAGAGAGAGAGAGAGAGAGAGAGAGAGAGAGAGAGAGGCAGCGAGAGAGAGTTAAACAGAGAGAGACACAGAGAGAAAGACAAAGATAGAGAGAGAGAGAGAGAGAGATACACAGAGAGTGATAGAGAGAGATGCAGAGAGAGAGAGGGAGAGGGGGGAGACAGACACAGAGACAGAGGGAAAGACACAGAGAGAGAGTAAAGCAGAGAGAGACAGACGTAGAAAGAAAGAGACAGAGAGAACATAGAGAGAGAGAGTAAGAAAGAAAGAGAGGGAGAGAGACAGAGAGAGAGAGAGACAGAGACAGAAAGACAGAGAGTGAGAGAGAGACAGTAAAAGAGGAAGAGAGAGACAGCAAGAGAGAGTGAAGCAGAGACTGACAGACATAGAAAGAGAAAGAGAGAGAGCCAGATAGAGAGACCAAGTGAGAGAGTGAGAGAGAGAGAGAGAGAGAGAGAGAGAGATGCAGAGAGAGAGAGAGAGAGAGAGAGAGAGAGAGAGAGAGAGAGAGAGAGAGAGAGAGGGAGACAGACACAGAGACAGGGGGACAGACACAGAGAGAGAGTGAAGCAGAGAGAGAGAGAGAGAGAGAGAGAGAGAGAGAGAGAGAGCTGTTTCAGGGTAAGGTGTTTATTGTGAGACAGATCATGTATAAGAAAGGTACCTGTGACAGTGTAGAGCGCAGTGATTAGCAGCAGCATGATAACAGCCAGGTAGATGTTCATTCTCAAAGCCTGGTTAATGAAGATAGCTCCAGAGAACATGTCCGCCTGGTGGAGAGACCTTACACCATTATTTAGGAGGAAAAAACAAGGGAACAGGAATTCTCTAGGAAATCCTTGGACAACAGATTTCTGGGAATTCACATAAAACATCATTTCAAAAAAATATACATATTTAACAGATCAACAGCTCAAGATCAACTCCTGACCTTTAATATTATAAAGTATTAATGAAACTTTTATTTAAAGCTTTTTGACCTTATGTCTAAATAATATTACAGTATATAAAGTGCTTAAAATTAAAGTCATTTTTTAATACAAATGAAAGTAATTGGAGTAATTAGTCCCTAATTGATCATTAATTAATTATAGATTAGTAAAGTATTACATGCTTATATTTCCATTTATGGTATTTGGCAGATATCCAGAACGGCTAACATTTATATTATTTTTATACAACTGAGCAGTTGAGGGTTAAAGATCTGGCTCAAGGGCACAGCACTTGCCCCAGAGTGGTCCTGGGATTTGGAACTGGGATGTGCTGCGTTTCTGAAGCTTCCATTAAGTAGTCCAGCACCTTCACCACTGGTTAAAACTGTTCTATTCCAATTAAGACCCCTTAAGGAAGCTGAAAACCGATAACCGTTCAAAGAACCCTTGAGGAACATTCCATTTCCATTCAATGCTCCATTACAGCACTCACTGAGATCTTAGTGAAGATGTAAAGCACCAGCGAGAGGACGGAGAGATAAATCCGGATACGCTGACCTCCGAAACGCTTCTTCAGATACTCGGGCATGGTGACCACCTACACGATGAACAGAGAAGTGAGATAAGACATCGTGTCTGTGCTCTTGCAGATATAGATAGTTAAAAATATCTGAGGTTGTCAGAGTCGTCCACCTCAGAGTAGAACCGAGGACGGAATGACCTGCTACATGTAGCATCAAGTCCATATATGGTCATGTATATACTACATTCAATGCCACTAAAGCACAGCTTCATAGAGTCTTATTCATATAAATGTTTAATAAATATCAGTGAAAGCAGACGCCTACCCCGGCCTTGATGTAGATAGGGACGAAGATCCATCCTAGAATGAGTACTACAACAAGAGCCTGAAAAAGAAAGAAAGAAAGAAGATTTTATTTATAAACATGAACAAAACTTCATCATGTAGCTGAATGGTGTAAGGTTATGAAGGCAGCCATCTTGCATTTCCAGAATCAATGTATTTCTTTATAAATTTTGGAATTATTTCACCCCACAGACTCCGCCTCCTTACGTCTGATGGTGAAATTTCATTGGAAAGTTGATTGTGATGTGGATAATAACAGATTCACCTTTGAGCACTTCTACATGATCTATGATTTAAAATCATCTGTTTATAAATGCGATTATGGTGTTTTTAGTGGTGTGTCTGTGGAAAGGATTTCGTTTGAGATCTCCTGGACAAAACCGTACTGACTACCTTTGGAAGGAAAATTTAAAATTGTGGAGTTTAATATATTAGATTTTTATTTTATTTATTTTTTTAATAGAAAATATAAATATAAAAATAAATCTATATAAATCCAAAGAAAAGATATTTCTAAAAAAAAATGTTTAATTTTTTTGTTTTTATGTAGTATTTATTTAATATTTATTTATATTTATTCATATATTTATTTTATATTGCTGATATAAATATATAGATAAAAAATAAATAATTATAAAATAATTATAAAGTATACTCACATTCCACTCAAATCCTCTGGTGGCGGTTATTTAATATTTATTTAATAAATATTTAATATATTTAATATATTTATTTTATTTTTAAATTTATATTTTATCTATATATTATATATATATATATATATATATATATATATATATATATATATATATATATATAATATATATAAATAAAAAAAAAACTTCTTTCAGCTTTTCCCTTCAGGGGTCACTGTCTCTAAACCATACAGCATGGCCGCTCTCACCACTGTCCTGTACACCTTCCCCTTGATTCTTTCTCCACTCATTTCAACCTGCCTGCACTCGCTTCTTTACCTCTTTCCCACACTCTCCATTACTCTGGACTGTTGACCCCAAGTACTTAAACTCCTGTACCTTCTTCACCTCTTCACCCTGTAACCTTACTGTTCCACTTCCCTCACTTTCATTCACACACATATACTCAGTCTTACTTTCAACTGACTTTCATTCCTCTTCTCTCCAGCGCAAACCTCCACCTTTTCCAGGTTTTCCTCCACCTGCTCCCTGCTCTCACTACAGATCACAATGTCATCTGCAAACATCATTGTCCAAGGAGACTCCTGTCTGACCTCCTCTGACAACTGGTCCATCACCATAGCAAACAGGAAGGGGCTCAGAGCCGATCCCTGATGCAGTCCCACCTCCACTTTGAACTCCTCCGTCTGACCTACAGCACACCTCACCACTGTCCTGCTCCTCTCATACATGTCCTGCACCACTCTGACATACTTCTCTGCTACTCCTGACTTCCTCATACAGTACCACAGCTCTTCTCTTGGCACCCTGTCATACGCTTTCTCCAAGTCTACAAACACACAGTGCAACTCCCTCTGACCATCCCTATACTTCTCCATCAAAATTCTCAGAGCAAAAATTGCATCTGTTGTGCTCTTTCTGGGCATGAAGCCATACTGCTGCTCACAAATTTCCACTATCTTCCTTAACCTAGCTTCCTCTACTCTTTCCCATAGCTTCATTGTATGTCTCATCAATTTTATCCCCTATAGTTGCTGCAACTCTTCACGTCACCCTTATTCTTAAAGATCAGCACTAATACAATTCTTCTCCATTCCTCAGGCATCTTCTCACTCTCTAGAACTCTGTTAAACAAACTAGTTAAAAAATCCACTGCTGCCTCTCCCAGACACTTCCAGACCTCCACCAGGATGTCGTCAGGACCAACTGCCTTTCCACTTTTCATCCTCTTCAAAGCCTTCCTGACTTCATCCTTTCTAATCTTATCTCCTTTCTGTTCCACAGAGTTCACCCCTTCTACTCTTTTTTCCCTCTCATTTTCCTCATTCATCAGCTGCTCAAAGTACTCCTTCCATCTCCTCTGTACACTCTCCTCACTTGTGAGCACCCTTCCATCTCTATCCTTAATAACTCTAACTTGCTGCACATCCTTCCCATCTCGATCCCTCTGCCTAGCTAACCTGTACAAGTCCTTCTCTCCTTCTCTAGTGTCTAACCTAGTGTACAACTCGTCATATGCCTTCTGCTTGGCCTTAGACACCTCCCTCTTCACTCTGCGCTGTGACTCCTTGTATTCCTGTCTATTTTCTTCAGTCCTGTCCATGTCCCACTTCTTCTTGACTAATCTCTTCCTCTGGATACTATCCTGAACTTCCTCATTCCACCACCAAGTCTCCTTATCTTCTTTCCTCCTTCCAGATGACACACCCAGCACCTTTCTCCCTGTCTCCCTGATCACTTCTGCTGTAGTTTCCCAGTCATCTGGCAGCACTACCTGACCACCCAGAGCCTGCCTCAACTTCTCTCTAAATTCCTCACAACATTCCTCCTTTTTCAGCTTCCACCACTTGGTTTTCATCTCTGTCTCTATCTTTGACCTCTTCTTCTTCTTCTTACAGACCATCAAAGTCATCCTACACACCACCATCCTATGCTGTCTGGCTACACTCTCTCCCACTACCACTTTACAGTCACTAATCTCTTTCAGATTGCCTCTTCTACATAGGATGTAGTCTACCTGTGTGCTCCTACCTCCACTCTTGTAAGTCACTCTATGCTCCTCCCTCTTCTGAAAATAAGTGTTAACCACAGCCATGTCCATCCTCTTAGCAAAGTCCACTACCATCTGTCCTTCTAGGTTCCTTTCCTTAACTCCAAACTTGCCCATCACCTCCTCATCACCTGTGTTCCCCTCACCAACATGTCCATTAAAATCCGCTCCTATCACCACTCTCTCACCCGTGGGAATACTCTCCATCAGCTCATCTAATTCACTCCAGAATCTCTCTTTCTCCTCTAACTCACAACCTACCTGTGGGGCATAACCACTAACAACATTCAACATCACCCCTTCAATCCCTAACTTCAGACTCATCACCCTGTCTGACACTCTCTTCACCTCCAGAACATTCCTCACAAACTCCTCCTTCAGGACCACACCTACCCCATTTCTCTTACTATCCACACCATAATAAAACAGCTTGAATTCTGCTCCTATACTACGAGCCTTGCTACCCTTCCACCTGGTCTCCTGTACACACAGTATATCCACCTTCCTTCTCTCCATCATATCAGCCAGCTCTCTACCTTTCCCTGTCATAGTACCAACATTCAGAGTTCCTATTCTCAGTCCTACACTCTTACCTTTCCTCTTCTCTCTCTGTCTGTGCACTCTTCTCCCTCCTCTACTTCTTCAACCAACAGTAGCCCAATTTCCACCAGAGCCCTGTAGGTCAACGGTGCCAATGGTGGTCGTTGTTAACCCGGGCCTCGACCGATCCGGTATGAAATTGAAGAGTACTGGTGATTCGCATGATTAAATTTGGCAATGTTTTATGCCGGATGCCCTTCCTGACGCAACCCTCTCTATTTATCCGGACTTGGAACCGGCACAGAATTCACTGGACTGTGACCCCCATGGCTAGATTATAAAATAAAAAAACAACAAATATATATACAGGTGCATCTCAATAAATTAGAATGTCGTGGAAAAGTTCATTTATTTCAGTAATTCAGCTCAAATTGTGAAACTCGTGTATTAAATAAATTCAATGCACACAGACTGAAGTAGTTTAAGTCTTTGGTTCTTTTAATTGTGATGATTTTGGCTCACATTTAACAAAAACCCACCAATTCTAATCTCAACAAATTAGAATACTTCATAAGACCAAAAAAAACATTTTTAGTGAATTGTTGGCCTTCTGGAAAGTATGTTCATTTACTGTACATGTACTCAATACTTGGTAGGGGCTCCTTTTGCTTTAATTACTGCCTCAATTGGGCGTGGCATGGAGGTGATCAGTTTGTGGCACTGCTGAGGTGGTATGGAAGCCCAGGTTTCTTTGACAGTGGCCTTCAGCTCATCTGCATTTTTTGGTCTCTTGTTTCTCATTTTCCTCTTGACAATACCCCACAGATTCTCTATGGGGTTCAGGTCTGGTGAGTTTGCTGGCCAGTCAAGCACACCAACACCATGGTCAGTTAACCAACTTTTGGCGCTTTTGGCAGTGTGGGCAGTGCCAAATCCTGCTGGAAAATGAAATCAGTATCTTCAAAAAGCTGGTCAGCAGAACGAAGCATGAAGTGCTCCAAAATTTCTTGGTAAACGGGTGCAGTGACTTTGGTTTTCAAAAAACACAATGGACCAACACCAGCAGATGACATTGCACCCCAAATCATCACACACTGTGGAAACTTAACACTGGACTTCAAGCAACTTGGACTATGAGCTTCTCCACCCTTCCTCCAGACTCTAGGACCTTGGTTTCCAAATGAAATACAAAACTTGCTCTCATCTGAAAAGAGGACTTTGGACCACTGGGCAACAGTCCAGTTCTTCTTCTCCTTAGCCCAGGTAAGAAGCCTCTGACATTGTCTGTGGTTCAGGAGTGGCTAACCAAGAGGAATACGACAACTGGAGCCAAATTCCTTGACATGTCTGTGTGTGGTGGCTCTTGATGCCTTGACCCCAGCCTCAGTCCATTCCTTGTGAAGTTCACTCAAATTCTTGAATGGATTTTGCTTGACAATCCTCATAAGGCTGCGGTTCTCTCAGTTGGTTGTGCATCTTTTTCTTCCACACTTTTTCCTTCCACTCAACTTTCTGTTAACATGCTTGGATACAGCACTCTGTGAACAGCCAGCTTCTTTGCCAATGAATGTTTGTGGCTTACTCTCCTTGTGAAGTGTGTCAATGATTGTCTTCTGGACAACTGTCAGATCAGCAGTCTTCCCCATGATTGTGTAGCCTAGTGAACCAAACTGAGACACCATTTTGAAGGCTCAGAAAACCTTTTGCAAGTGTTTTGAGTTGATTAGCTGATTGGCATGTCACCATATTCTAATTTGTTGAGAGAGTGAATTGGTGGGTTTTTGTTAAATGTGAGCCAAAATCATCACAATTAAAAGAACCAAAGACTTAAACTACTTCAGTCTGTGTGCACTGAATTTATTTAATACACGAGTTTCACAATTTGAGTTGAATTACTGAAATAAATGAACTTTTCCATGACATCCTAATTTATTGAGATGCACCTGTGTGTATATATATATATATATATATATATATATATATATATATATATATATATATATATTTTTTTTTTTTTTTTTTGACTCACATTCCACTCAAATCCTCCGATGGCAATTCCCGCAGCCGCCCCAGTTCCTGCCAGACCCACGAAATGCCCGCTGCCAATGTTACTGGCAAACAGAGACGCTCCGATCTGAAGGAGGAAATAAGTTAGTGATTATAAAAGCAGCAGGATTTTACACAACACAGCTGTACAATCATTACACCAGAATACCACACGTTTGTGTTCACTCAGTAGCACACTCGGGTGTGTCTCCACAAGACCAAGGTCACAATTAGGTCATTAAGTGAAGGATAATCTGCGAGCATGTACAGTATGGATCATTTCATCAGCTAATGGTTGTAATTAGGGCTGTTTAATTTGTTATCACTGAGACGCTGATAGACCTGAATTATTAACAGAAAGCTAAAGCGCGGTGGGGGAGAGGGCAAATCTATGTGTGTTAAAAGAAATGCATGGGGAAGATCAAAGGAATTCAAATATACCACTGTGGAGTTCTCGAATCTGATTGGTCAGAAGCTGCTCATTCATTTTCTACATCAACAGCACTGACTGTAGTTCAGCTTATTCTAATACAGTAACGTTTCAATAGCAACAGCCTAATAATAAACATGTTGAACTCTTTTTACCAGTAGAATGGAAATGGACTTATGGGAAACTTTCACTCAGTTTAAACTAATGAATGATGGTTGTGAGTCTGATATAAAACGAGTCTGTTGGCTTTCAGTGTGTTTAACTTTTCTATGAAAGTCTCACGGGAGGCATGGTGGCTTGGTGGTTAGCACGTTTGCCTCACACCTCCAGGGTTGGGGGCCTCCGCCATGTGTGTGTGGAGTTTGCATGTTCTCCCCGGGCCTCGGGGGTTTCCTCCGGGTACTCCGGTTTCCTCCCCCGGTCCAAAGACATGCATTGTAGGTTGATCGGCATCTCTAAATTGTCTGTAGTGTGTGAATGAGAGTGTGTGTGTGCCCTGCGATGGGTTGGCACTCTGTCCAGGTTGTATCCTGCCTTGATGCCCAATGATGCCTGAGAGGCACAGGCTCCCCGGGACCTGAGAATAGACCGGATAAGCAGTAGACAATAATGATGAATGAATGAATGAATGAATGAATGAATGAATGAATGAATGAATAAATGAATGAAAGTCTCACCCCTAGTAGTCTAACACTACAAATTCTTTAAAGTCCTCGGTGTCTACTTTCATATGAGCTTCATATTAACCACCACTGTGGAGTGGAGCATGACAAAAACACTCAATCATCAACACAGACACAACCAAACAGGAGCAAACTCCATGTTTGGGGCTGTGGGAAAAAAATATATCTATATATTTTTTTTAACTTTTAAAATTCATGGAAGGAGTGTTTATAACAGTCGGGATGTTTTCTGACCTGAGACAGTCTTCAGGACTTTTATGAATTCTCTGTAACATGATGAGCTGTGTTTATTAGTATTATTAGTAGCGTCATTGAGGGACTGACTGTAGCTGCTATAATGTAAGTGATAACAGGAACTAGCTTGTTTCATCGACATTAAAGCTAAGAATACATTTATAAAATTTATGATAAATGAGATGAATATAAGACTTCAGGATGTTCTTGTGAGTGATCTCCTGTTGGCTCGCACCCCATCACCTCATCATTGATTATTTCCTATAACAACACACCACCCAGGAGTTCTCCGGTATTCTTCACAGGTTTATAGCTTTAAACTCTCTTGACTCTGAAACTGATAAGGTCTGTGAATTCGGAAAGACAGCGCCACCATTACGCCCTCATAAAATCTTTTACCCGCTCCATTTGGCTAAGAGATCATCCTTCCTGCAGGATATTTGTAAACAATGGGGCATTTTCATCCATTGAGTAGCTCATTGATTTGGAGCAAGATGAATAACAGAATCCATTCAGCTGTTGTTCTCTTTCACTCAAACAAAGATAAGCTTGTGCTTTTAATGCTTTTAATGCTTTATATTCCTGGAGGCCATCCACCAAAACCTAGTGACTAGTGGGTAAGGAGTGAGTGGAAAGCGGCAAAAAGAAAGCCATTACTTTGCCATAAGCAAAAAAAAGACTAAAAGTGAACTTTATGAACTTGTGTTGTGCAACATTTGGCACAAACTCAATATTAATGATCATCCTGAGAACACCAGACCCATGGTGAAGCATGGTGGTGGTAGCACTGTGTTTTAGGGAAGATTTTCTAAACAGCGACTGGGACAATGCTCACTGTTTCAAACACCAGGAACAAACCACATCTTTCTTTCTTTCTCAGTCAGTTCATTGCTTGTCATTGATTAATGTTCACTTCTAATGAATGAAGTTAACTAGACACTTGGAAAGACGCTGAATATCCTGACAAGCCATGAGATCATAATAATTGCCCGTAACCCTCCTAAGACACAGATCTGGAGATCTGAATAATTCTCTGAATAAATCTTCTCTGAAAAAATCTTTAAAAAGTCACATAGTGACCAAAGGGCACAGTGAAGACTTCAAGAAGTTCAGAAATACCAATTTGGCACAAATGGCAGACTGAGAAAACAGAGTAGAAGAGTTTTATTTAGGGAAGTGACCACAAACCCAAAAATCACATCCAAAGGAGAGATCTACAAACATCTGAAAATAATAGCAATTTCCAACATTCCCTTTCCAGCATGACGGAGTTTATGGAAATGAGATTCTTCTAATTCTAGATTTGCCAAATTTGTAGCATTTGTAGCATTAAACTCTTTCCTGTGTAAATAATTTTGAGGTTTTGATCTAAAAATGAAAGTACTAGATACAGTGGAACCTCGGCATATGAATGCTTTCCCTTTTTTTTTCATTTTGGGGTGTTTTTTTGTTGACAGATCGGTGGCGTGGGCGGTCTGTTCTATTTTTAGCCCAAGCTTGGTGGCACGACTTCCTGTGAGGACCCTTGACATGGAATGCTTGGCTTGGGTCAGTTCTTCGTAAGCAGCCATACAGTTTACAAATGCTTCGTACTGGTAATATAGGGAATGTTTTTGAGTGGCTGGAACGGATTATCTGCCTTTACATTATTTCTTATGAGAAAATTCTTTACACAATACAAATTTTCACCTTAAGAACTTGCCTCCAGAATGAATTTGACAGAGTTTGGTCTAATGTAAATTGTGTATTTTTCAGCTTGCAGACTCATATTGTGAAATAAAGCACACCATATATGAGCTCAGCTTTTTTTTAGGTTTAAACAATGTGTGAAGAAACTTACCGGCCACCACACCATGCTGCGTCCAGCCAAGAAGAATCCACCGACCGTGGAGCGATTCGTCCTCACCATAGCCTAAGATGGTGGAGAGGAACATAACAGAATTCAGTAAACCTTCACATAAACACTGAGTCATTAGTGAATCATCACCTTTATCTTACAAATCTGACACCATGACAATGTAAAACTGTTAACTTCTTTATGTTACTTATTTAAAAATAGCACATTTAGACTTTAGGGATTTATTAAAATATTAATAAGTGAAATCATAACTGATATCATTAAAGCAGGAGGAGAGTTTTAGCAAATGGATGATTTTTGTTGTTTGTTTAAAAATAAAGGAATAATATCAGCTTATACTTATATTGCCAAAAGTTTTGGGACACCCCTCCAAATCATTGAATTCAGGTGTTGTTTTTCAGGGGTTGGGCTCGGCCCCTTAGTTCCAGTGAAAGGAACTCTTAATGCTTCAGCATACCAAGACATTTTGGACAATTTCATTCTCCCAATTTTGTGGGAACAGTTTGGGGATGACCCCTTCCTGTTCCAACATGACTGCGCACCAGTGCACAAAGAAAGGTCCATAAAGACATGGATGAGCGAGTTTGGTGTGGAGGAACTTGACTGTCGGTGTCCTGACCTCAACCTGATAGAACACCTTTGGGTTGAATTAGAGCGGAGACTGCGAGCCAGGCCTTCTCGTCCAACATCAGTGCCTGACCTCATAAATGTGCTTATAGAGGAACGGTCAAAAATTCCCATAAACACACTCCTAAACCTTGTGGAAAGCCTTCCCAGAAGAGTTGAAGCTGTTATAGCTGCAAAGGGTGGGCCAACTCTATATTGCATTCATGTGCATGTAAAGGCAGACGTCCCAAAACCTTTGACAATATAAGTGTAGATCATCTTTAAATCAAACCCTGATCTCAGCACCATCTTAAGTTTTTACAATCTGATCATGTTAAACACAAACTGTTTGGAGTTTGCAAAGAAAAAGGTTCTCTGGTTTGATGAGACCAAATCTGGCCATTATGACCTTTGCAAACTCATCACCATGGGAACACCAGCCTCATGGTGAAGCACAATGGTGGTAGCATAGTGTTTTGAAGAAACTTTTCAACAACAGAAACTGGGATGATGCTCACTGTTTTAAACCTCAGAAGCAAACCATATCCTTGTTTCTGAGTTTCTTGGTTACCATTTAAGTATATAATGAACACAGAAAATACCCTGATCTATTAGTTCCTTAGGAGCTCTCGATTGCACAATTCCACATGACTATAAACTGTTGTAGAAAGGACATTATCAACATTTACATTATTTACTGTCCAGAATCACCCAAAAGAGGATGAGGTTCCCTTCTGAGGTTCAAGGTTTCTTCCTCATATCATCTCAGGGAGTTTTTCCTCACCATCGTCACCTCAGGCTTCTCATTAAGGATAAATATTAGAGATAAATAATAACTTTAAACTTTATAATTTTTTTATTCTATGTTTCTATACTTCTGGAAAGCTACTTTGAGACAATGTCCATTGTTAAAAGCACTACACAAATAAATTGAATGAAACTGAATTCTGGTGAATGAGGTTAAGTGGATGTGATTTGAAAAAAAAATGAAAAATGTGTTTAGTAAAATTATTTAGTAAATAAATAAATAAATCAATGGAAATTGGGTCTGTAAGGTATAATTTAGATGTCTTTGTAGACTGTAATGTTGGTCGTGTAGTGTACAATTTTTATTCATTCAGTTAAACATGATGTAAAGTAAGTAGCACAACAGAAAAATCTTCACTGTATCATCCGGTATCAAATCACGACGATGCCACAGCCATCCATGGCCGGAGAGCCCAGGAAAACAAAACTAGCTATGATGACCGAGTGGGAGGGGCTTACTCTCTCTTCTCTAGCCAATAATGCTTACCTTTGCTTATCTTCCTTGGGGGAAGCACGTTATATATTATATATATATGATGTTTGTTGTTGACTTTCACTACAAAATATGTTAATTCTATTAATTTATTAATAAATCTTTATTTATGTATTTATTTGTAAATATTTTAATGTATTTTATTATATTAGTTTTATCCTGAATGACGCTTCATAATTTGTTTGCTTTTTATAGATAACTCTCTCTCTCTCTCTCTCTCTCTCTCTCTCTCTCTATACATATATATATATATATATATATATATATATATATATATATATATATATATATATATAAAAAAAAAAACATATATATACATATATATATATACATATATATATATATATATATATATTTTATATATATAATTTTTTTTTGTCAAAGCTTATTAACCTAAGTGTTGTCTGTTTGTGTGAGTGATCTGTACTGTAATAATCCCATAAACTCCAGTAAACTCTCACAGTGTACACAATCTCCACTAAACGCTGTGCTTGAATCAGTACTGCCGTTTTAACATGCACTACCAGATAATTTATCTGCGTATCTGCTGCGACTGTACTGTAATAACACAGTAAACATTCCTTATCACTAACCTTAATGTAAACCAGGGCGCTAAAACATTTACACCACACAGCAACCCAACCTCACATAGCTAATCTTTACCTACTTCTGTTACTTTTTCATCATAAGCTCGGTTTTCACAAAGAAAAGCTTCAGCTCTTGTAGGAAATGTGAGAATTTTAAAGCGGAGGTAAAGCTACACAGAGCTAGGTCACGGTGGATTAGTGGGATACACTGAAACCTGATGAATGAAACGGTCAAATATAACACTATTAGACCCACAGCTAGACATTTGCAAGTTAAAACACACTCTAGCATGCTTTTATTTTAAGCTCGAAACAGATGCTTAAAACTAGCTAATTTATCTGTCAGTAGAACAGAACTAGCAGTAGAAATGTCTAGAAATAAATTCCTGGAATTTTTTTCCTGTAACCTTATAATCTGGTAATGTAGGAAATGCTAAAAAAAAAAAAATGAAAGTTTTCGAGATATTTTTGTATATTTTCTCTGCATACTGCTAATAAGATTTTTTTTTATAGTAACAACACAGTAAAACATTTATTGTCATTAACTTTACCGTAAAATTGGCTGCTGTAAAATAAAAAATAATGTAATAAATAAATAAATGTATTTACCTCAAGCAGCATTTGGCTCATTTGAGCATTTTCAGTAGATAGGTAAAGACTCACTTTCTTTGTGTGGGTTTTTTTTTTGTTTTTTGTTTTTTAGTATTTTTTAAAATTGTATTTTATTTATTTATTTATTTATTTATTTATTTATTTATTTATTTATTTATTTATTTTTAGTGTTTTCTATTTTACTTATTTATGGTTTTTTATTGGTGTTTATTTTATTTTATTATTTGTTTTTTAGTGTTACTTTTATTATTTATTTTTTTATATTTATTTTTATATGACCTGAAATAAAATGACTGATTTAATAAACATTTTTTTTTTTTAAATTTGAAAGATTTATTTAAGATGTATATTTGCCTAATTTGGTGATTTTTTTTTTTCAATTACTGTGTAGTCCTGTAAAAAAAAAAAAAAAAAAAAAAAAAAAAAAATGTATATTTAAATGTGGCATATAAAGTACAGCAAGTAAAAAATGCTATAAATTTTCATTATAGTATTTACCAGAAATCTATGTTGCTAGGAATACTAGGAGATTTTTTTTCTGCCTGTTTACACTGTAGTTTTCTAATCCGTATTTAACCATGAACAGATTCACGATCCAGTATTTCCAGTGAAACCAACAGGATTAGGAAAAGAGTGAAGATCTCTGGAGTTTAAAGCTTTAATTGATCTCTTGATAAACCTTGTTGGAAAAAGGTTAACAATTCACAAACGCCTGTCAGTGAAAGCTGGAAGATAAATCAATCGAGCGGACTCACCCATATCCCGACGGCCAGGACCACCACGAAGTAGATGACGATCACGGAAATATCCGCTGGGTTGTTGATGGCGATGACCGTCTCATTCTTCTGGCCGCTGCGGACCATGGAGAAGCCGAAATAATCCCAGGTCATCGTGGCGATGCTTGCGCTTCTCTAGCCCTCGTCCTCAGACTGACACACACACCTGGTCACACACTCAGGTAGGAATACTGATGTGTGTGTGAGCGCATGCGTGATGTACACACCTCATAACTCACCTGTGCACCTGCCACTGAGAGAGAGAGAGAGAGACACACACACACACACACACACACACACACACACACACACACATATTCGGTGATACTCAGGGTTAATTATCACAGATCGTTCGCTCCTCTCAGCCGTCAGAAGTCAGGTGAACTGGCTGAAGCTGTTAATGTTCAACTCACACGGAAGAAAATTCCAGTAAATACACAAAATTCCAACTAATTCTAAAAATTTGTTAATATGGAATATCTTCATGGATATCTTACGTGTGTGTACATCTGCAGAAAA
>JAUCMX010000015.1:21017991-21035491 GCA_033459395.1 Hemibagrus guttatus | reverse complement strand
ATACACCATACACACATCATGAACACACCACCAACATACACCATACACACATGAACACGTACCATACACACACCATGAACATACATCACAAACACACACCACATACACACCACAAACACACAATACACACAACATGAACACACCTCCAACATATACCATACACACAACATGAACACACACCATACACACACCATGAACACACCACCAACATACACTATACACACAACATGAACACACACCATACACACACCATGAACATACATCACAAACACACACCACATACACACCACAAACACACAGTACGCACAACATGAACACACACAATACACACAACATGAACACACCACCAACATACACCATACACACACCATGAACATACAACACAAACACACAATACACACACCATACGCACACTGTGAACACACACCATACACACACCATGAACATGCACCATACATACACCACAAACACACCATACACACAGCATACACACACACCATACACACCATGAACATACACCATACGCACACTGTGAACACACACCATACACACACCATGAACATACACCATACACACACCACAAACATACACCACAAACACACCATACACACAATGAACACACACCATACACACAGCATACACACACCATGAACACACACCATACACACCATGAACATACACCATACGCACACTGTGAACACACACCATACACACACCACAAACACACACCATACACACACCATGAACACACACCACAAACACACACCACACACACACCATGAACACACACCACAAACACACCACAAACACACACCATACACACACCACAAACACACCACAAACATACACTATACACACACTATGAACACACACCACAAACACACACCATGAACATACACCACAAACACACACCATTCACACACAATAAATACAACATGAACACACACCATACACACAACATGAACATAAACCACAAACACACACCACAAACCCACACCATACACACAACATGAACACACCTCCAACATACACCACACACACACCACAAACACACATCATGAACACACACCATGAACATACACCACAAACACACACCATTCACACACAATAAACACAACATGAACACACACCATACATACACCACAAACACACACCACAAACCCACACCATACACACAACATGAACACACCTCCAACATACACCACACACACACCACAAACACACATCATGAACACACACCATGAACATACACCACAAACACACACCATTCACACACAATAAACACAACATGAACACACACCATACATACACCACAAACACACACCACAAACCCACACCATACACACAACATGAACACACCTCCAACATACACCACACACACACCACAAACACACATCATGAACACACACCATGAACATACACCACAAACACACACCATTCACACACAATAAACACAACATGAACACACACCATACATACACCACAAACACACACCACAAACCCACACCATACACACAACATGAACACACCTCCAACATACACCACACACACACCACAAACATACACCACAAACACACCATACACACGACATGAACAAACACTATACACAATATGTTCAGTTACTCTTACATGTCAGTGGTTTGTTGTTCATTATATCTGTAGTGTTTTTATATAAAAGGAGACTTCTGTGTATTAATCGCTAGCAGTGACAGTGGAGCACTCTTCCTCGTCTTCCTCCTCCTCCTCCTCCGTGAGGTATCCTCACAATCATGATTATATTCAGATCCTGTACTGTTTAGTTCTGCAGAATAATCTGGATTACGCAATCTGAGTAGAGAAATCAAAGTAAGCTGCAGAAAGTGTGTGTTATCAGATCACAGGTACTGCATGAGTGTGTTTTAACATCAATAAAGTGTTTAATAATAATCTGGAATTTACTGTGTGTCCATAAAACAGCCGCTGAGCCAGTGTCAGCCGTGTGTGTGTGTGTGTGTGTGTGTGTGTGTGTGCTCTCGTGCTCATTTCAAACAATAGCAAATGAACTGTTAGCTAAACATATAGAGAGATGAGCTGTGGATAAGTGTGTGTGTGTGTGTGTGTGTGTGTGAAGGAAAATATTGAGAAATAATCCCATGCTATGTGTGTGTTTATGTGTTATGTGAATTGCACAAAATATTCACAAATACCTCTCACTAAAATAAAAGTCTTGTTGAACTGGATGTGTGTTTGTGTAACTCTCAGTTGTTCAGGTCTGGAAAGTTCTACAGTATTGTAGACTATTTTGTGCTTTTTGAGTTCTCGGGACACCACACACACACCACGAACACACATCGTACACACCATATACACACACTCAAATCACACAACACAAACCTATACTATACACACACTCAGAATAAACACACCATAAATATACACTATACACACACCAAACACACACCATACACACCACACACTATGAACATACACCACACACACACCACAAATACACATCATACACACACTATACACATACAGAAGAGAAGAACCTGGAGCACAGGACAGGAGAACCTGGAGCACAGGAGAGAAGAACCTGGACATACATACACCATACACACACTATGAACATACACCATACATACACCATACACACACCACAAACAGACCAAAGACACAACCCGAACATAATATATGCATACACTATACACACACCAAAGACACACACTACGAACATACCCCCCCACACACACATTCTGTCTCATTAACTTAACTTAAATTTGTGAATAAATTTGCAATCAGTAAATAACTGCTGTGGTGTAATGGGAATAAAGCCACATACACAATGTGGATAAAAGTTTGGGCACCCCTGACTATCATACCCCTGACTATCATACCCCTGACCATCACACACCTGACCATCACACCCCTGACCATCACACCCCAGACTGTCACACACCTGACCATCACACCCCTGACTATCATACCCCTGACTATCATACCCCTGACCATCACACCCTTGACTGTCACACACCTCACTATCATACCCCTGACCATCACACCCCTGACTGTCACACACCTGACTGTCACACACCTGACTGTCACACACCTGACCATCACACCCCTGACCATCACACCCCAGACTGTCACACACCTGACCATCACACCCCTGACCATCACACCCCTGACTATCACACCCCTGACCATCACACCCCAGACTGTCACACACCTGACCATCACACACCTGACCGTCACACACCTCACTATCATACCCATGACCATCATGCCCCTGACCATCACACCCCAGACTGTCACACACCTGACCATCACACCCCTGACTATCACACCCCTGACCATCATGCCCTTGACTGTCACACACCTCACTATCATACCCCTGACCATAACACCCCTGACTGTCACAGACCTGACCGTCACACACCTGACCATCACACCTCTGACCATCACACTCCTGACCATCACACCCCTGACTGTCACACACCTGACCGTCACACACCTGACCATCACACCTCTGACCATCACACCCCAGACTGTCACACACCTGACCATCACACCCCTGACCGTCACACCCCTGACTATCACACCCCTGACCATCACACCCAGACAGTCACACACCTGACCATCACACCCCTGACCGTCACACCCCAGACTATCATACCCCTGACCATCACACCCCTGACCATCATACCCTGACCTTCACACCCCTGACTATCACACCCCTGACTATCACACCCCTGACTATCACAACCTGACCACCACACTTCTTCACCCCTATGAGCTTAGCTGTTACAAGGAACTCCACTTTTTCCTACTCTGAAGGCTTACTCTAGATCTGGAGATCTGGAGCAGGAAAATCATAAATCTACAGCACGTAAAAAAATTCGATACAACCGAGAGCTTCCAGGTTTGTGTAGAATATAACGGCAATGCTCATGGGGTGCACATATTTTTGCACATGTAGCGTATGTAGCGCTCAAGAGAGCATCATGTAAGGAATATCTAAGGTTCAATCAATTATTGACAGCTCATTATTAGTCCTATATAAGTTTATAGAGTGTGTGCTCATAAATAACACTGACACTGGAGTTACAGCATGACTGGAACTTATCAAGGACGTCTTTTATAGCGCATGATTAGAGCATCATTATTTAAAGCTTATAAACTAACAATGAATTATAAAGACTGACAGAGTGATCTAGATTTCTGGGCATCATAGAACGTGTCACGGAACAGTTCAGAGAAAGCTGAGACCAGACACTGGTGTGTGTACGAGCTGAACAACTACTACACAAGATAAACTGGACTGTTACTGATTAACAAGATTAGCATCGTGCTACAGCTAGAATGTGGATCTGTAGCTAACTGTTTACATTTAATGAGGAAAAGGAGGAGAAATTAAATCTTTAAAATAGATTTTAATAATAGATCAGCTACTGTGAACAAAATACTGCAAAAGGAATTTGTTAAATAAATAAGAGATATAAAAAAACAGCTCTGGAAAGTTCTAGAATATTGCTGAAAGACTATTTTGCGCCTTTGTGGTTCTCAGGTGTTAACACATACACTACACACACTACACACACACCACAAACATACACTATACACACCATACACACACTATACACAGCATAAACACACCACAAACATACACTATATACACCATACACAATACAAACACCATGCAAACTACACACACACCAAATATACTATACACACACCAAATACACTATACACACATCAAATACACTATACACACTATACACTCCAAATACACTATACACACACCAAATACACTATACACACTATACACACACCACACACACAATACACACACCACAAACATACACTATACACAGCATACACACACCACAGACATACACTATATACACCATACACAATACAAAGACCATGCAAAACTACACACACACCAAATATACTATACACACACCAAATACACTATACACACTATACACACACCAAATACACTATACACACACCAAATATACTATACACACACCAAATACACTATACAGATAATACACACACCACACACATTATACACACACCACAAAAATACACACACTATACACACACCACGAACAAACACCATACACACTATACACACACCAAATATACACCATACACACAGCATAAACATACACTATACCCACCATACACAGACCACAATTATACTTTATACACACACCACAAACAAACACCATACACATACCACATACACACACCACAAGCATACACCATACACACACCACGAACATACACTATACATAAATCACAAGCATGCACTATAAGTTGCATTCAGCTGCTCCCTGTTCGGGGTCGCCACAGCGGGCCAACTGGTCCGCACAACAACTTGGCAAATGTTTTACGCCAGATGCCCTTCCTGATGCAACCAAATACACACACCACAAAACAAACACCATTCACACCACGAACAAACACTATGCACACACAATACACACACTACAAACATACACTATCATGTGATGGAGAAATTCTCTGCTTATAGAAAACATCGCCAGATCAACCATTCAGTATATTTCCGTGTTTAATTATTAGTCGTTATCCTGATTCGTTCTAGAAAATTCCGACCAATCAGAATCAAGAACTGGCTCGAACCCCATCTTTTGGACGCTTCAGAGAGGAAAGCGGCTCTTCTTCTGGTTGTGCCGTGAGGTTTTTTACCAGTACATTACCATTCCGCCGGCTTATGGGACATTTTCAATCATTTGAAACAAATTATTATTATATGAAATCAGTCAGGACTCCCTCTGTTGGGATTTTAGTGGATGAAGGTCAATTTTAGATGCTTATGAACAACATCTCAGAGAACAGAAATGGGTTTGGTATCAACATTTACTTTAAAGACAGAAAGATACACTATATTGCCAAAGGTTTTGGGACGTCTGCCTTTATATGCACATGAATGTAATATGGAGTTGTCACACCCTTTGCAACTAGAACAACTCTTCTGGGAAGGCTTTCCACAAGGTTTAGGAGTGTGTTTATGGGAATTTTTGACCATTCCTCTAGAAGCACATTTGTGAGGTCAGGCACCGATGTTGGGTGAGAAGGCCTGCCGCGCAGTCTCCGCCCTAATTCATCCTAAAGGTGTTCTATGGGGTTGAGGTCAGGACTCTGTGAAGTTCCTCCACACCAAACTCGCTCATCCATGTCTTTATGGACCTTGCTTTGTGCACTGGTGTGCAGTCGTGTTGGAACAGGAAGGGGTCATCCCCAAACTGTTCCCACAAAGTTGGGAGCATGAAATTGTCAAAAATGTCTTGGTATGCTGAAGCATTAAGAGTTCCTTTCACTGGAACTAAGGAGTCGAGCTCAACCCCTGAAAAACAACACCTGAGTTCAATGATTTGGAGGGGTGTCCCAAAACATTTGGCAATATAATGTATGTGGGGGGAAATTACCGTTCTTGTTTTTTTGGAACTTTTCTATGAATATATTGCTCCTAGTAGGCTAAGAAAACAGAAATACTTATAAAACACTACAAATTCTTCTTAAAGTCCTGAGGATCAAAGACCACCACTGTGGACACAACCAGACAGGAGCATTTTTTTGGTCCCGTGAAAAAGAGTTAATTTACAGACCACACCTTTAATTTGAGGACACAAGCAGGCTTGTGTGTCAGGGTGCACGGCCAGAGATATCAGCTCTTACACAACTGTGCTGATCCGTATCACTCAACACGACCCTGACCTTTACCTGTTCTTCAATTCACACTTATAAAAAGTCAGCTTCCTGCCAACGGATTATAAAAGCATGGGGTTATCATTAGTAACCAATAGAAGGGTGAAGACATCATGCTGGTATTCGAGGGATTTTTGGTGTAGTGATGGAATGTCTTTTTAAGTTTAGAACGACTCAATAAGCTGAACTGGTTTCTGTGGTTTTATACTGAATTAAATTAAACTTTATTTACACCAACCAGGCATAACATTATGACCACCTGGGTACCCTGACTGGTCTGCATCTATGCAGCTACATACGCAACAAACTGTGATGCCCTGTGTATTCTGACATCTTTCTATCAGAACCAGCATTAACTTCTTCAGCAATATGAGTAACAATAGCTCGTCTGTCCACTTTTGACAGATACTGACCACTGCAGACCGGGAACACCCCACAAGAGCTGCAGTTTTGGAGATGCTCTGATCCAGTGGTCTAGCCATCACAATTTGGCCCTTCATCAAACTCGCTCAAATCCTTACACTTGCCCATTATTCCTGCTTCTAACACATCAACTTTGAGGACAAAATGTTCACTTGCTGCCGAATATATCCCACCCACTAACAGGTGCCATGATGAGGAGATCATCAGTGTTATTCACTTCACTTGGCACTGCTCATAATGTTATGCCTGATCGGTTGTATAATCTCAAGCGCGAAGGACAAATCGAACAAGTTTCTTGGTTTCTTTTCCTGTGAAGCCACATGTCTGGATCACATCACTGCACTGAGGCTGAGTTTCAGAAGAAAGGTCATGATGTTAATGTGTAGCTTGTCATTACAAAGCAAACCTACTGTGTTGTAGTGTATTGACTTCCTCGACTGCTAATCTGGTAGACTGAGCAAAGCTAATCTGGTAGACTGGGCATGGCTAATCTGGTAGTGTGGACAATGATAATCAGGTAGAGTGGGCAAGGCGAATCTGGTAGTGTGGGCACAGCTAATCTGGTAGACTAGGCAATGCTAATCTGGTAGATTGGGCAAGGCTAGTATGGTAAACTGGGCATGGCTAATCTGGTAGGGTGGACAATGATAATCAGGTAGAGTGGGCATGGCTAATCTGGTAGAGTGGACCGCAAGTGTGTCTGAACTTTAGGCTTTCATTATTTTTTTTTAACTGTGTGAGACAAAGAAAGTGAGAGAATTATTAACAGACAGAGGGAGACAAAGACAAAGAAGGAGAGAGAGAGGGAGGGAGAGAGAGACAGAGATACACACACACAGAGAGAGAGAGAGAGAATATTTGACCACACTAACCTTCCTGGACTCTATAATGAAGCAGCACACATTCACCTCCAGTTCCTGTGGTAATGAATGTCTTTAATGGTGTTCTGCCTCTTTTACACACACACACACACACACACACAGAGCAACAGATGATGAGATCACACGACTTGGCTTGACTGCACAGTGCCACAAACAGTACATACACACACACACACACACACACACACACAATTCAGTGTTAATGAAGAGGCTCTACAGAGAGCGAGTCCTTGAGATAGAACACACTGTCGCTCAGAGAGCAGGATGCTAATCACCAGTGAGTTTAGAGGAGAGACGCGGAGGAAGTCATATGCCAACTTTCCATCCAAACGTTTCGCAAATGTTAAGCAAATGTCCAAAAATTCGCTAATAATCACCTGTTCAACAAAAAAACATTTCTTAAAGGTGTATTCACATCCAACTGAGTCAGAATTTACCTCAGCTTTGCTAGCTAGGTATCTTAAACACCAATTGCACACAACTGAATAGCTTGCTAGCAAGTGTATCTTTAAGGTTCGCTAACTTGCTAACAAACTTGGCCTCGACTTTACACCATTTTTAGCCAATAAACTTCTAGTTTTTACTTCACAACTCATGGCTAGGCTAATCTTGGCTGGTTTGCTATCAAACCTAGCTTCTAGTTCATCACATTTAGCTCAATGCTAGCAAACTTGTGCAAGCTAAACCTATTCTTCACTAGCAAAATACTGACAGAATTTGCACAATTTTTATTGTTGTTATTCAATGCTAGCTTGCTTCTGCTAGCAAACCTGGCTCATAGTTACACAGTGAATAGTTATCTCAATGCTAGCTTTCTAGCAAACTTGGCTATTGGCTTAAATTTCTAAACAATAGTTAACTCAGTGCTAGTTTGCATGCTTTCAGAATTAGCTTTTTATCCTTCCAGCAAATTAGGCTTTGGTTTAATTTACACCAGTAATATTTAACCCAATGCTAGCTAGCTTGCTAGCAAGGCTGGATATTGGTACAGATTTATTACCTTTATTAATAGGTAAACCAATGCTAGCAAAATAGCTTCAATACTGATTTTTTAAATAATATATAATTATGTAAATTTGATGCTAGCTATCTTACTAGCCAACCTGGCTATTAATTTAAACTACAAAATTGTTAGCTAGTTATCTTGGCTACCAGTTTTAATTACACAATAAAAGTAGAATTAACATAAACTAACTTGTTAGCAGATTTGGTGGGCTGTTAATGCTGAATGCTGCTGAAGAGGAAAGCTTACTAGCTCTGTCAGAATAGCTAACAAACTAGCTAGGCCCTTAGATGTGTTTAAAGCTAGTTAGCAAGTGAGATAGTATCAAAATAGTGCAACATGTATTGGCTGTTGCCTGGTGAGGATTGAGGAATTGGTGTTTGCTAATGCTAGATCATATCATGATGTTAGCGTGTTAAAAATGTGGGAAAGATGTTGTTAACCTGTGGAAAATACAAGATGTTAGATTAGACCTGATTATTGTTTACAAATTGATCATCAGAAGCTAACAGCTAGCTAACATTAGCTTATTTCTGCAGCATTAGCAAGGATGGATAAGAGAAAGATTCTGACTAAGCTGTAAGCTAACACATTCAATAAATCAATTAGAATGTTTCAGTGTGCAAGAGGCATCAAAATTTCCTGCTCTGTGAAATGGGAAAAGCTTAATTTTTTTTTAGCATGCTAGCTTAATAAGTTAGCTAGTATACAGCTTAGCTTTAACATTAGCTTATGAGTTTAGCTTAAAACCCTTACTACATAACTAACATTAACCAAAACAACTTAAGGTTAGATCACGTTAGCAATGTTAGCTAGTGGAGTTACAGCTAAAGTGTAGCTAATGTTAGCCAACAGGTAAAGCAGCTGTCTTGATAATGATAAATTTAGCCAGCATGAAGAGTTGAAGCTAGCTACTACCGCGCAGATCGTCTTGGTGTTATGATTTAATAAAAATTCTGTACCCGCTACGCTAATCGCTTGAATACATGAGTAGCGAAACAGTGTATCATGAATAAGATATGCTCATTTACATAATATTTGCATACATTTGCATAAAACCAATGGATGGAAATGACAATACAAAAATCAAAGAGAAAATGACAGGTGAAGACATTTATTAAGAGGAAATCTGACGTGGACTACAGCCAGCTAGAGCGCTGAGAGAGAGGAACGGCTCAGTTGTTAGCCTCCCCTCCTTCACTGTCCTGCTGGTCGCTGGTCCACAGGGTCAGGTTGTCCCTGAGCAGCTGCATGATGAGCGTGGAGTCCTTGTACGAGTCCTCGTTCAGATTGTCCAGATGTCCGATGGCCTCGTCGAACGCCTCCTTGGCCAGCTGGCACGCCTGCTCGGGCGCATTCTGGATCTCGTAGTAGAAGACAGAGAAGTTGAGGGCCAGGCCGAGGCGGATGGGGTGCGTCGGAGCCATGTTCTTGGCGATGTCGAACGCCTCTTTGTAGGCGGCCTCGGAGGCGGCGACGGCAGTGGCTCGCTTGTCTCCGGTGCCCACCTCGGCCAGGTAGCGCTGATAGTCGCCCTTCATCTTCAGGTAGAAGACTTTGCTCTCCAGTTGGCTGTCGTCGCAGCTCTTGATGAGGTAGCTGTCGAGCAGCGACAGAACGTCCTGGCACACGCCCTCCAGCTCCTTCTCGATGGTCTCGCGGTAGGCGCGCACCAGCTCCAGCTTCTTCTCGCCGCCATCCTGCGCTGCCGTCTTCTGCTCGATGCTGGAGGTCACGCGCCACGAAGAGCGCCGAGCACCTACCACGTTCTTATACGCCACAGACAGTAGGTTGCGGTCCTCGTTTGACAGCGGCTCATTCAACTCCGTCACCTGATGGGAGGAAAGAGAGGGGAAGGGGAGAGAATGGGGGCTGAATTTGAGACATGGCCTGTAAATAAACCCCCTTCAGCACTCATGTTTAAGTTTCCTGTCTATATCTAATCATGTGCTTTGTCCATCCATCCATCCATCCATCCATCCATCCATCCATCCATCCATTCAATTAATCCATCCAATCAATCCATTCATCCATCCATCAATCTATCCATCCAATCAATTCATCCATCCAACCATTCCTCCATCCAATCAATACATCCATACACCAGTCAATCCAACCGTCCATCCATCCATCAATCTATCCATCCAATCAATACATCCATCCATTCATCCATCAATCAATCTATCCATCCATCCAATCAATACATCCATTCAATCCATCCATCCATTCCTCCATCAATCAATCATCCAAACCATCCATCCATGAATCCAACCAAACCTGTGGTGCGTCTGTTCTGCAGTTCCTTCGGTTCCACACTAGGGTTAGAGTTACAACTTCAACTAATTTTTCACAAAATGAAAACCTAGCCAGAAATATCAAAGATTCACTGTATTTTTTTAATTTATTTTTTTATTTCACTCTGAATTTGTCCGTATTTCTCACGAGTGGGTCTGAGGAACGGCTATGAAAATAGCTATAGCTAGCTAGCGTAGTACTTAGCAAAAATTGTTTCGTTTACTTAGTGAAATCCAACCTATATTTTTGGAGATGACAACTATGGGAGTATGGAATTTGACTGAAAAAACAATTAAACATGTAGACAGAACTAGACTAAAGCATTTTAATCTGTATTTTTGAAAAACATTCATTCTAGGAAGTAATTAATTCTAAGAGGTATCTCTCTGATCGTACATCATGACCAACCGCACACCGTAACAACCCGATTCCCCTCTCACAGCTTCAGCTCACTTCCCATTTACTGTCTGATGCACAAAATGGAGGAAAAATCTATAACCGTGACATCATGTCTGCTCTTTAAACATGTACTGAGACATTATGAAGAAAATGAAAACAGAGATCACCTCAGGTTAGCGCACATAGCTAATAGATAGCTTGCTTTCTTAAACCGCTAATGATGCTAATATGAATTTGAGCAACATAGATGAATAGATGTCCATCCGTCCATCTGTCTATCCATCTGTCTATCCATCCGTCCATCCATCTATCTATCTATCTATCTATCTATCTATCTATCTATCTATCTATCTATCTATCTATCTATCTATCTACAGTATCTCACAGAAGTGAGTACACCCCTCACATTGTTGTAAATTGTTTATTATATCTTTTCATGCAACAACACTGAAGAAATGAGACTTTGCTACAATGTAAAGTAGTGAGTGTACAGCTAAAGTGAGTACACCCCTAAGTGAAAATGTCCAAATTGGGCCCAAAGTGTCAATATTTTGTGCGGCCACCATTATTTTCCAGCACTGCCGTAACCCTCCTGGGCATGGAGTTCACCAGAGCTTCACAGGTTGCCACTGGAATCCTCTTCCACTCCTCCATGACAACATCACGGAGCTGGTGGATGTTAGAGACCTTGCGTTCCTCCGCCTTCCTTTTGAGGATGCCCCACAGATGCTCAATACATGCCAGTGCATCACCTTTACCCTCAGCTTCTTTAGCAAGGCAGTGGTGGCCTTGAAGGTGTGTTTGGGGTTGTTATCATGTTGGTATACTGCCCTGCGGCCCAGTCTCCGAAGGAACGGGATCATGCTCTGCTTCAGTATGCCAGAGTACATGTTGGCATTCATGGTTCCCTCAATGAACTGTAGCTCCCCAGCACTCATGCAGCCCCATACCATGACACTCCCACCACCATGCTTGACTGTAGGCAAGACACACTTGTCTTCGTACTCCTCACCTGGTTGCCGTAACACACGCTTGACACCATCTGAACCAAATAAGTTTATCTTGGTCTCATCAGACCACAGGACATGGTTCCAGTAATCCATGTCCTTAGTCTGCTTGTCTTCAGCAAACTGTTTGTGGGCTTTCTTGTGCATCATCTTTAGAACAGGCTTCCTTCTGGGATGACCCACCCATTCAACCTCTGTAGCAATGCTGGCAGCACGCAAACATCTATTTCCCAAATCCAACCTCGGGATATGACGCTGAGCAGGTACATTCAACTGCTTTGGTCGACCATGGCAAGGCCTGTTCTGAGTGGAACCTGTCCTGTTAAACCTCTGTATGGTCTTGGCCACCATGCTGCAGCTCAGTTTCAGGGTCTTGGCAGACGGAGTCACATGACACCGGGGAGGGAAAATAACTAATTGGGCCCAATTTGGACATTTTCACTTAGGGGTGTACTCACTTTAGTTGCCAGCGGTTTAGACATGGCTGTGTGTTGAGTTGTTTTGAGGGGACAGCAAATTTACACTGTTATACAAGCTGTAAACTCACTACTTTACATTCACATCTGTCTGTCTTTTCATCTATGTATTTGTCTGTTTATCTATCTATCTATTCGTCCGTCTGTCCATCCGTCCTCCCACTCATCCAACTAAGCATCTGTCTGTCAACCCATCCATTTTTGTCTACTTATCCATCTGATGCTCTAGTCATAGTCCAGACATCATCTTATAACCTTTGACCCCTGTACCCTGATTTTTTGATTTCTCTCAATCATTTGCATATGGGTTGCCAGATTTGTTTTTTATAAAATAACACTTGTCTGAGAGAACCTGTTATAACGTATCTTATACTTCTATATTACATCAAGCTTACACCAAAGTAAAAGGAAAAAGCACGTATTATATGTCGACACGTGACAAGACATTTCTGATGCAATATCACTTTTGTTCATGCAGTAAAATCATCATCCTGTGTTCCTTTCACGATGAGGCTATCTGTGTTCCCGCAGCGTCTCTGTGTTGTGTTTATAATCGCCAGATATCGTTTTGTAAAATGTAAATCTGCTTATTTCAGATGAATCGTCTTTAACCACCAGTGCAGTCTGGTTAATCTGCTTAGTCAACAAGGGTTCAGTGAAGGTTCCTGTTTGATTCAAATGCAGCACAAATCCTTTTCTTTTTTTTTTATATTCTCAGATGATAAACCATCCTAAAAGATATAAAATTGATTAGAAATGTTCATATTTTTCTATATGAATGTCTATATTTCAATTCTGATTTAACGATCACCCCGACCTTGCGTCCAATGTCAAGGGAGAGACTGCACGCTTGGTGCATCAAGATGAGATGAAAGAAGGGGGAAAAAAAGAAATATGAGGAATGTTGAGGGGGGAAAAAAGAAAAGGAAAAAAGGCAGTCTCAGGAAAATTCTCTATATATTTTAACATCAGGCTTAAAGAGGGACGTGAGATTGCATCATCTGAGGATTTGAGCATCCTTTTGTACAATGCTGCGGATGATGGACAGATGCGGTGCTTACACGTTTCATCATCTCGCAACCCATCAAGAAGCTACGACCAAGATCTTTATTAATAACAAACAAAGAAGCATAAAATATATAGAAATTTAATAATTTCCTTTTTTGCCATATTGTCATAATTCAGTTGGAGTAAAAGGGTGACGTGTAAAATTTACAAAACAGTATGTCTGTGAAAATAGAAGAGAAAAACAAAGATTCTTTAAAAAAAACATTATGATCCTATTGTGATACATTACCCACATCACAAAGAGATGCTCCAGCAGTGACAAAAGACAAAGTTGCCAGATTGAACAATTATCTATGTATATTTCTTTACATTTAACACTGAGCATATATAGATATATTGATATGTTGCTAGAAATGTAGTAGCACATAACTATAATATTAATTCGTCTTATAGCGATATAAGTTTAGCGCATATGATTTTTAATCTAATTAGAAGTATAAATTAGACGAATCTGGCAACCCAGGGTAGAGCAACAGCAGCAGCAGTGACTGTGTTGCTGCATTGCACTGCACTGCACTGCACTGTGTGATGCTGTCAGATTTGATGCATACATAGAAAAGGACTGAGAGAACTTCTCTTCTGAAATGTTATAAAGTATATAATTTATATATGTATATATATATATAAATCTATATAAATATATATATATATACCACACGATTAGAGTCACTCACCAGCTTCATGGCGGCGGCCATGTCATCGTAGCGCTCCGCCTGTTCGGCCAGCCGAGCCCTCTGGATGAGCTGCTCCCTGTCTGCCATCTTTCAGCACTAATTTTTTTTTTTTAAAACACTGGTCAACTAAAGCCTCGCTTTTTTTGTTCCTCCCAAAGCCCTCTTTTCTATTCTCTTATCCTCTCTTTCTCTCTGTCTGTCGCGCTGCTGCAACGTCCTGCTGTCAATCCTGCTCACACTAGGGCTGGGAAAAGGGGGCGGGGCCTGAGCTCGGTCTATTTCATGGGTGACGTCACGTTCTAAAAATAGCCAGGACCGAGGCGCATGCGCAGTGCTGCTGCCGTTGCAGCGTTCAGAATTTGCTGTAGTAAAATGATGCTATTCCGATAGCGCTGTGTGTGTGTGTTTTTAAATCACATACATACACTATATGGCTAAAAGTAGGTGCACCCATGACCGTTATACCCATATATGTTCCTTCTCTAAACTGTTTGGACACATTCTGGATGTTTTTATGAGCTGTAGCATTACTACATCATTCCTCTTCGTTGGAACTAATCAGACCAAACCCTGTTCCAGCATGACAATGCCCCTGTGCACAAAGCACAGAGCTCCATGAAGACATGGCGTGTTAAAGAACTCGAGTGTCCTGCATAGAGCTCTGGCTCTGACTCAACACCTTTAGGATGAACTGGAACACCAACTGAATCCCAGACTTCCATTAACATCAGTGTCTGGTCTCACTAATGCGCTTGTTGATGAATGAACACAAATCTTCACAGCCAACGTCTAGTGGAAAGCTTTCACAAAATGAAGAGTGGAGCTTATTATAACAGAAAAGACGACATAACAAAGACACATTGTGGACATTTGGCTATACACCGACCAGGCATAACATTATGAGCACCTGCCTAATATTGTGTTGGTCTCCCTTTTGCTGCCAAAACAGCCCTGGCCCATCATGTACTGTGTATCCTGACACCTTTCTATGAGAACCAGCATTAACTTCTTCAGCAATTTGAGCACAGTAGCTCGTCTGTTGGATCGGATCACATGGGCCAGCATTTGCTCCCCACCTTCATCAATGAGTCTTGACCGCCCATGATCCTGTCGCTGGTTCACCACTGCTCCTTCCTTGGACCACTTTTGATAGATACTGACCACTGCAGACCGGGAACACGCAACAAGAGCTGCAGGAGATGGAGATGCTCTGATCCAGTGGTCTAGCCATCACAATTTGGCCCTTCATCAAACTCGCTCAAATCCTTACTCTTGTCCATTTTTCCTGCTTCTAACACATCGACTTGTTCACTTGCTGCCTAATATATCCCACCCACTAACAGGTGCCATGATGAGATCATCATCAGTGATATTCACTTCACCTCTCACTGCTCAGTGTGTTATGCTTGTTCGGTGTGTATTGTATAAGGTGCACTTTGCAGGACTATAAGCTATTATTCAAATGTATTCTCATCAGGAGTCTATTGCAGGAAGATTGTGAGCATGGTGAATGAATTCATCCCAGAAAGAAAACCGGAAAACCCTGATGAAATCCACGTGAACATTCGGAAAATATGCAAAACTCCAAACAGACAGTAACCCGAGCTCAGGATCGAACCAGGGACCATGGAGCAGTGAAGTGGCAACGACCAAATATTATTTAGTCTGTGTGCTTCGGTGTACTCTTAGAGCAGTGTGTGTGTGTGTGTGTGTGTGTGTGTGCGCACGCACGTGTGTGTGTTTTGCTGGTGTGAGTGGATCCGGGATGGCAGGATTTTGGAACACCTGGTGTTAAACAAATAAAGATCAGGGCTGTGGTGAGAAACTGACAGAAATAAAGGCTCAGTTAACACACAATTCAGCATGGGGAAAAAGATGAGCTTTAGACCCACATGTATCTGTATATTTTTCTGAAAATGTAATAGTTAATGTAATACTTTTGACATGAGCACCATGTCAGTGATCACACCAACTCAGTGATCTGCACATTAACTGTTAAGTCAAACAGCTCAAGAACACCATTAAGAGTGTGAACAGGCAGCGTGAGAGAAGGCGGAGTGCAGAAGGGGAAAGACAATGAGGCGGAACTATTGCTTACATTAAACTATAATCTTATCTAAAACCTGTTCACGGTGTGCTTGTAGCTCCAGAGTGGTGAACAAAATAAAAATCTCAAATGTTATCAGATTACAGACAAATAAAGTAACTCAGTAGCCATGATAGTCCCAGCGCACTCACACGGAGCCCTAGTGCACTCACACGGAGCCCTAGTGCACTCGCACGGAGCCCTAGCGCACTCGCTCAGTGCTCAAGTACACGCACATGGTGCCCTACAGTATTCGCATTGAGCCCTAGCCCTCTCACAGGAAGTCCGACAGCATTCGCACGGAACCCTACAACGCTTGCACAGAGCCCTAGTGCACTCGCACAAAGATCTAGCACACTCACTGAGCCGTAGTACACTCGCACAGAGCTCCAGCGTACTCACACAGAGCCCTAACACACTCGCACCAAGCCCTACAGCATTCGTACAGAGCCATAGCTCATTCACACAGAG
>JAUCMX010000015.1:21000491-21012991 GCA_033459395.1 Hemibagrus guttatus | reverse complement strand
GAGAGGAACTGTTACATCACAGCAGTGAGAGGAACTGTTACATCACACCAGTCTGTTACATCACAGCAGTGAGAGGAACTGTTACATCACACCAGTCTGTTACATCACAGCAGTGAGAGGAACTGTTACATCACACCAGTCTGTTACATCAAGAGCAGTGAGAGGAACTGTTACATCACACCAGTCTGTTACATCACAGCAGTGAGAGGAACTGTTACATCACACCAGTCTGTTACATCAAGAGCAGTGAGAGGAACTGTTACATCACAGCAGTCTGTTACATCACAGCAGTGAGAGGAACTGTTACATCACAGCAGTGAGAGGAACTGTTACATCACACCAGTCTGTTACATCACAGCAGTGAGAGGAACTGTTACATCACACCAGTCTGTTACATCACAGCAGTGAGAGGAACTGTTACATCACACCAGTCTGTTACATCAAGAGCAGTGAGAGGAACTGTTACATCACACCAGTCTGTTACATCACAGCAGTGAGAGGAACTGTTACATCACACCAGTCTGTTACATCACAGCAGTGAGAGGAACTGTTACATCACAGCAGTCTGTTACATCACAGCAGTGAGAGGAACTGTTACATCACACCAGTCTGTTACATCACAGCAGTGAGAGGAACTGTTACATCACAGCAGTCTGTTACATCATAGCAGTGAGAGGAACTGTTACATCACACCAGTCTGTTACATCACAGCAGTGAGAGGAACTGTTACATCACAGCAGTGAGAGGAACTGTTACATCACACCAGTCTGTTACATCACAGCAGTGAGAGGAACTGTTACATCACACCAGTCTGTTACATCACAGCAGTGAGAGGAACTGTTACATCACAGCAGTGAGAGGAACTGTTACATCACACCAGTCTGTTACATCACAGCAGTGAGAGGAACTGTTACATCACACCAGTCTGTTACATCACAGCAGTGAGAGGAACTGTTACATCACACCAGTCTGTTACATCACAGCAGTGAGAGGAACTGTTACATCACACCAGTCTGTTACATCACAGCAGTGAGAGGAACTGTTACATCACAGCAGTGAGAGGAACTGTTACATCACACCAGTCTGTTACATCACAGCAGTGAGAGGAACTGTTACATCACACCAGTCTGTTACATCACAGCAGTGAGAGGAACTGTTACATCACAGCAGTGAGAGGAACTGTTACATCACACCAGTCTGTTACATCACAGCAGTGAGAGGAACTGTTACATCACACCAGTCTGTTACATCACAGCAGTGAGAGGAACTGTTACATCACACCAGTCTGTTACATCACAGCAGTGAGAGGAACTGTTACATCACACCAGTCTGTTACATCACAGCAGTGAGAGGAACTGTTACATCACACCAGTCTGTTACATCACAGCAGTGAGAGGAACTGTTACATCACAGCAGTCTGTTACATCACAGCAGTGAGAGGAACTGTTACATCACACCAGTCTGTTACATCACAGCAGTGAGAGGAACTGTTACATCACAGCAGTGAGAGGAACTGTTACATCACAGCAGTGAGAGGAACTGTTACATCACACTGCTATTGAGTAATGACCTTGGCTGCATGGTGCAGGTGAGTGTGAGTGTGAGTGTGAGTGTGAACCTGCATGATCTCCACAGCGATGCCCTGCGTGGCCACGTTCTCCACCGTGTTCATCAGCCAGTGCACCACCTCAGCACTGATGAAGCAGTTAGGAGGCAAACCCTTCTGTTCCGGCAACAGCTGAACACCTGTACTGTACACACACACACACACACACACACACACACACAAAGAGAGAAAAAGAGAGAGAGACACCCAGACAGGCACACAGACAGACAGGCACACACAGACAGACAGGCAGGCACATGGACAGACAGGCACACACAGACAGACAGGCAGGCACATGGACAGACAGGCACACAGACAGGCACACAGACAGACAGACAGACACACAAACAGAGAAAAATAGAGAGAGACACCCAGACAGACAGGCACACAGATAGAGAGAGGCACACAGACAGACACACACACCAAAGAGAGAGAGAAAGAGAGACAGACAGACACACACAGATAGAGAGAGGCACACAGACAGACACACACACACAGACAGAGAGACAGACACACACACACACACAGAAAAATAGAGAGACACACAGACAGAGAGAGGCACACAGACAGACACACACACACAGACAGAGAGACAGACACACACACAGTTATTTTCCACAGCTTTATAATCTTTTTGGACGTTTTAAGTGGAGTAGACCAGGCGTGTTTTGTTTTTTTATCAAGGTTCCACTAAACGTTCACTCAGTTCATTTCTGACGTCCATTCAGTTTTATCTGAACACATTTCAGGAACGCTCCAGTTAGTGTTTCCACAAGACTGTGCAAATCCCGTGACATGAGGCGCACGCTGTTCAGTTTCTGATTGCGTGTCTGAGCAGAATTTCCTAACCCCGGGGTAAAAAACTTGTACCTCCAGCCGGGGTTAAAAGCAGGGTTTAGGGCAACATTAAGTTAGAACTTACTTTGGGTGTTTGATGGCCTCCAGGATCTCCAGCATGGTGGAGGAGGAGGACAGACTGTCCTGCTGAGCCCTGAGAGGAGGAAAAGAACATCGTCATCATCATCATCATCGTCATGTCAAAGACGAGACTGTTTCTTTCCACAAGCTACTCAATCACTAGTCATTAGCTACTTTATGCTCGGAAAATCATATTTCCTGGTTGCCTAGAAACAGCATTCTAACCACATGAACAGCGGGTTTTTGTCAAGTGGTATCACGTCCCCTAATAAAAGCACACACTCACTCAGCGCCATGTGAACACACCACGAGACGAAAAGAATCGTAATCTATTTTTTTTTTTTTTTTTTGGAAATCCATTATATTTTAACAGAATTCTGTATTTACCCTGGTTCAGGCCCGGAAGCATGGTCCGTAGCTGCGCCCACCACTGTCCGGTCATTTGATAGGTTCCCTCCTTTCTCTACTGACCCAGACTCAGCAGGATTGGCTGCAGGAGGCTCAGCCGGCATCTTCAGGAAGCAAGCAGAGAGTTACACACATCTGTCTTTACTCATAAATAAATACAGCATTTTATATTAAAAGTGAAAAAGATTCCATTAATTATATCTACTTACATGCAACAACTCTGCTACATATTTGTGATATAAATATATAGTTAAAAAAAAAGTTAGGGCTAAATCATTTCAAAATACACCTTTTAATGTTTATTTTTCATAGAAATGCCAAACTCTGATAAGACAGGGGTGGAGGGGGGCAGAGAGAGAGAGAGAGAGAGAGAGAGGAGAGAGAGAGAGAGAGAGAGAGAGAGTGAAAGAGAGAGGGGAAAAGGCAGAGTGAGCGAGAAAGACAAAGAGAGAGAGAGAGAGAGAGAGAGAGAGAGAGGAAGAGGCAGAGTGGGTGATTGAGAGAGGGGGGGCAGAGTGAGCTAGAAAGACAAAAGAGAGAGAGAGAGAGAGAGAGAGAGAGAGAGAGAGAGAGGAAGAGGCAGAGTGGGTGATTGAGAGAGGGGGGGCAGAGTGAGCTAGAAAGACAGAAAAAGAGAGAGAGAGAGAGAGAGAGAGAGAGAGAGAGAGAGAGAGAGAGAGAAAGAGAGATGGGAAAAGGCAGGGTGGGTGAGAAAGACAGAGACAAAGAGAGAGAGAGACAGAGGGAGAGAGAGAGAAGGAGGGAAAGAGAGAGAGAGGCAAAGTGGGTGAGAGAGAGAGAGATAAGGTGGAGAAGACAGAGTGGGTGAGAAAGACAGAGAAACAGAGAGACAGAGGGGGGGCAGAGTGGTGAGAGAGAGAGAGAGAGAGAGAGAGAGAGAGAGAGAGAGAGAGAGAGAGAGACAAAGTGGGTGAGAGAGAGAGAGATAAGGAGGAAAAGAGAGAGTGGGTGAGAAAGACAGAAACAGAGAGAAGGAGGAGGAAAATACAGAGTGGGTGAGAAAGACAAAGACAGAGAGAGAGAGAGAGAGAGAGAGAGGAGAGAGAGGGGAGAGAGAGAGAGAGGCGCAAAGTGGGTGAGAGAGAGAGAGATAAGGAGGAAAAGAGAAAGTGGGTGAGAAAGACAGACGGGGGGGCAGAGTGGGTGAGAGAGAGAGAGAGAGAGAGAGAGAGAGAGAGAGGCAAAGTGGGTGAGAGAGAGAGAAAGAGAAGGAGGAGGAAAATACAGAGTGGGTGAGAAAGACAGAGAAACAGAGAGACGGGGGGGGCAGAGTGGGTGAGTGAGAGAGAGTGAGAGAGAGAGAGAGAGAGAGAGAGAATTTTAGGATTTATTTTATTTAGAATTAGTGAGATCAGTTTAATGTAATAAATGTAGACTGAAGATTTCCTAAAGTATCATGATGTGTTATTTTTGCCACATGGCCCAACCCTGTATTTCGGGTTACTCTGAAGCTGTTCTGAGGGCTCATGATGGATTATTAACAATTTCGCCTAAAAGCCATTCAGAAACACGACACAAACACAGACACTGCGCCGAGAGGGAACGAGGACCGAAGCCGAGGACGTTACTGACCTGAGAGTGAGACAGGTAGGAGGAGCGAGGGCTACGAATAAAATCCAACATGAACGCAGCGTCCTGTCAGCATACAGGAGAAAAAAAAAGAAGACAAAGCCATAGAGAGACAGACGGAGAGAGAGAAGAACCCAAGAAGATGAATGCTTTCGTTCAGCAGGACTTCAGCGCTGCACGGTTTCAATATATAAAACTTCGAGGTTTAATCAGCAGTCTGTTACCAGTTCAGCAGAAAAAAAAAAGATTTTTATGATTGCTGTCTAATTTATCTGCAGGTAATCTCCTGTTTATACACCCATCAGCCATAACATTATGACCACCTGCCTAATATTGTGTTGGTCCCCCTTTTGCTGCCAAAACAGCCTTGACCCATCGAGGCTTGGGCTCCACTAGGTGTATCTGGCACCAAGATGTTAGCAACAGATCCTGTAAGGTCCTTAAAGGACACTTTTGATAGATACTGACCACTGCAGACCGGGAACACCCCACAAGAGCTGCAGTTTTGGAGGTGCTCTGATCCAGTGGTCTAGCCATCACAATTTGGCCCTTTTGGTCAAACTCGCTCAAATCCTTACGCTTGTCCATTTTTCCTGCTTCTAACACATCAACTTTGAGGACAAAATGTTCACGTGCTGCCTAATATATCCCACCCACTAACAGGTGCCATGATGAGGAGATCATCAGAGTTATTCACTTCACCTGACACTGGTCATAATGTTTTGCCCGACAGGTGTATATTCAGATAACATGCTATAATCCATTCAACATGTAATTATTTATAAAAATGTGACACTTATGCACTAGAAATTCTCAGCTTGAATCATGAAAGCCAGCAGTGTTCATAACTTTAAGAGTAAATAATATTATGTAGTGTTTGGACATGTAGCTGCAATACTACTTCATCACCAGCTACTGACTGATCAGAACTATAAACGGCACTGCACTTAAAAATAAATTACTACAAGAATAATCATTAAGCTTTACAGAAGCACGCTGTGGTTTACATCATCCTTTGTTGTTAATTTATCGGGTTTAGCTAATGATATAAACTGTGCGGTTCTGACCTCCTGCCATGTAAAGTCAGAAGACCAAGGACAGGACAAGCAAAAACAAACAAACAAACAAACAAACAAACAAAAAGTCACCACACACAAACAACAGGAGAGATTATAACGGGAATCACCATCATGTAACATGATTCAGGAAAAAGACAAGAAAATGAATCGAGAGATTTAATAGAAGAAGGAGAACAAACACAAAAGAAGGCTGCAGCAATGACAGGGGTCCAAGCACTCTTCCAGGAGGGGAGGAGTCGAAGGCAACAGGTTGGATATTAATTAATTAATGAAATAAACAAATAAATAAACAAACATTACATATATAATAATAATAATAATAATAATATATATATACATACACACAGTGGTGTGAAAAAGTCTTGGCCCCCTTCCTGATTTCTTATTTTTTTGCATGTTTGTCACACTTTAATGTTTCAGATAATCAAACACATTTAAATATTAGTCAAAGATAACACAAGTAAACACATCATGCAGTTTTTAAATGAAGGTTTTTATTATTAAGGGAAAACAAAATCCAAAACTACATGGCCCTGTGTGGAAAAAGTGTTTGCCCCCCTCTTAAAACATAACTTAACTGTGGTTTATCACACCTGAGTTCAATTTCTCTAGCCACACCCAGGCTTGATTACTGCCACACCTGTTCACAATCCAGAACTCACTTAAATAGGACCTGCCTGACAAAGTGAAGTAGACCAAAAGATCCTCAAAAGCTAGACATCATGCCGAGATCCAAAGAAATTCAAAAGGAAATGAGAAAGAAAGTAATTGAGATCTATCAGTCTGGAAAAGGTTATGAAGACATTTCTAAAGCTTTGGGACTGCCGCGAACCACAGTGAGAGCCATTATCTACAAATGGAGAAAACATGGAACAGTGGAGAACCTTCCCAGGAGTGGCCGGCCGACCAAAATTACCCCAAGAGCGCAGCGACAACTCATCCAGGAGGTCACAAAAGACCCCACAACAACATCCAAAGAACTGCAGGCTTCACTTGCCTCAGTTAAGGTGAGTGTTCATGACTCCACCATAAGAAAGAGACTGGGCAAAAATGGTTTGCATGGCAGAGTTCCAAGACGAAAACCGCTGCTGAGCAAAAAGAACATAAAGGCTTGTCTCAGTTTTGCCAGAAAACATCTTGATGATCCCCAAGACTTTTGGGGAAATATTCTGTGGACTGACGAGACAAAAATTTAACTTTTTGTGTCCCATTACGTCTGGCGTAAAAGTAACACCGCATTTCAGAAAAAGAACATCATACCAACAGTAAAATATGGTGGTGGTAGTGTGATGGTCTGGGGCTGTTTTTCTGCTTCAGGACCTGGAAGACTTGCTGTGATAAATGGAACCATGAATTCTGCTGTCTACCAAAAAATCCTGAAGGAGAATGTCCGGCCATCTGTTTGTGACCTCAAGCTGAAGCGAACTTGGGTTCTGCAGCAGGACAATGATCCAAAACACACCAGCAAGTCCACCTCTGAATGGCTGAAGAAAAACAAAATGAAGACTTTGGAGTGGCCGAGTCAAAGTCCTGACCTCAATCCGATTGCGATGCTGTGGCATGACCTTAAAAAGGTGGTTCATGCTCAAAAACCCTCCAATGTGGCTGAATTACAACAATTCTGCAAAGATGAGTGGGCCAAAATTCCTCCACAGCGCTGTAACAGACTCATTGCAAGTTATGGAAAACGCTTGATTGCAGTTGTTGCTGCTAAGGGTGGACCAACCAGTTATTAGGCTTAGGGGGCAAACACTTTTTCACACAGGGCCATGTAGTTTTGGATTTTGTTTTCCCTTAATAATAAAAATCTTCATTGAAAAACTGCATGATGTGTTTACTTGTGTTATTTTTGACTAATATTTAAATGTGTTTGATTATCTGAAACATTAAAGTGTGACAAACATGCAAAAAAATAAGAAATCAGGAAGGGGGCCAACACTTTTTCACACCACTGTGTGTGTGTGTGTGTGTGTGTGTGTGTGTGTGTATATGTATGTATATATAATATGATAGTGAGTATAAAGCATTGGACTGAGTTTAATAAAAATCCAGAAATAAATAATCTTGTTTGTGGTTAGTATTAAATAAATAAATATAAGTATACAGCATTGTACTGAGTTTTTCTCAAATAAAACTGAAATAAAACAAATCTCATTTGTGGTTATAAATAAATAGAAACTTAAGTATAAAGGATTGCACTTTTGCAATGGAGTTAATGATTATGTATGACTTTTTTGTAAGGCATGAGTCAAGATAAAAAATAAATATGGAAAAGCAACAGAGACTAAAAGAAAAAGAAAGAAAGAAAGAAAGGTGTCTGCGCTCAATTTGTGCTTGGCCCGCACTAAACACAATACAGGAGATGTAGCAGGATAAAGCAGAGACAAGCTCTCACACACACACACACACACCTCTCTTCCCATTTAAAGCAATCTGTCACCTTTCTAGGGCTGTCAACATATGTAGTTGCCATGGCAATGGCAGCAGGAGCATCATTGAAAGACGTGTTTGCTTTAACCACCGTACACTGAGAGGCAGCCTGCTGCTCCTCCAGAGTCCTACAGAGAGAAACAGAGTGAAAAGGAGAGTGTGAGTGCGTGTGTCTGGGCTAGAAAGCTTGAATCCTGTTACTTGAGATAACAAAAAAATACTTTCTATTATTTCTCTGCATTTCTCTACCTCTGTGCTCGTTAGCTAGTCAGACAGGTAACCAGTAATATCCTAATAAAAGCTTATTTCTGGTGACTGTTTGTGTAAGATAATAACAGTACAGTTAAATCACAGTTTACTTTCCTTCATGCACTTCCACTATCTTGCATGCTACAATAGTGATACAGGTGATGCTATTACCATGGCAACATGCTATGAGGATGCAGTAGCACTTACTTGTGAGTCTGCTCCAGCTCGAGCAGTGTAGTGAGAACCGACGCGCCTTTCTTACCCAGTGGAGGTGCTAGAGGCTCTGCAGTGTAAGGAGACAGCGGTGATGTCACCTGAAGACCCTTCATGGCCGCTCCTTTCTGGCAACAGAGTAGCCACAACAGAATAATGAAAAGTTCTACTAAAGTGTCTACATGTCTGTATAGGAGGCGTGGCCTCTGTGCCTGTCTGTCCCATTAAAGGAGGCGTGGCCTCTGTGTCTGTCAGTCCCAGTGAAAGAGGGGTGGCCTCTGCGTTGGGCGAGCCACAGTCGCCTTGTCTACTCACCCGGATGATCCGATCAGATCGATGTCGTCTCCGGATTCTGTTCAACCCCTCCAGAAAGCGTATGAAGCCATCAAGCAGAGCCCAGTCTCCAGACCCTGCTGCTGCCCCTGGACCCTCTCCATACACGTCCCAGTGGCCTTCAACGTCCGCCACACGCCTGGCCCCACCTGCTGGGAGCAACAGGAAGCGGGTGCGCCAGAACTTTAGCGAGTCGATAAGGCTGTGGAGAAGAACAAATAGTGAATTCCAGCATCACCTACAGTACAGCGCAGAAAAGACAGAAGATCATCAGTGACAATGCCAGTGCACCTGAAGTCCTCAGAGCCAGCTGAGCATATGTACTGGTCAAGGTAGTTCCATTTATACTCCTCCAGTCTCTCGTGACTGAAATCCACCCAGCAGGGCACAAAATGACCATCGGCATGAGGGGGGCATAGACTGTAGCTGTACTGAATCTGGATGGACTCATACGGATACCTACAACACACACACAAACAAAATGCTTACAATACTTTTTCCAGTGATACCAATTTAATTATCAGTCCAATTATATATAAAGTGTGGGTGTGTGTGTATGAGACAGAGAAAGAGAGACTGACTTGGGAAGGTAGCGTGTAACAGTGATAATTTTGTCTTTTAGACAGACTTTGTGGAAGGTTCGTCCCATACTGAGCCAGTACTGACTCTCCTCTTCCTCAACTTTCCTCCGAGACACCAGACCTGAAATTGATTGGAATGAAATGTCATTTCTCCAGGACCACGGTGCAACACTTAAACAGTACACTGGACTTTATATAGTGTGAATACAAAACAGTGAGAGACTCAGGAAGAGACTGGGCAATAAATACAGAATTTGGTTCTAACCATAATATCATGACTATTTGTGTGCTTTAACTCTTCATTTGAATCTGTTCCCATCTGGTAAGGTAGGATTCTGACTTTTATGTACTATTTGTTTAACTTGGTTGGTTCTAGAGTTGTTATTTGAACTGTTATTGTATAGCTTGTTGATCCTTGTTTCTTAGCTGCCTCGGGTGATTAATCAAGAATAGTTTCGGTCTCCCTTAAGGTGTGAATTGTGGGAAGGGCTAACTTAATTTATATTGAAGGTTCGTTTGCAGATTGCCTCGTCAATACCTGTTAATTAATTAAATAGTAAGTATTTTGTCATCTTTCTTGTTCTCTTACATCCTTAATCTCACTTTTCATACTTTGACAAGACCACAGACATGTGCCTCAAACCTATTCTGTTGTTACCTCTTACAGACGCAGGCACTGTCATTCACGAAGCAGAGGTCATGTTTCCAGCAACCTCATCTACCCTCCTCTGTTGTCTCAGTCTCAAACAGTGGTGGTAGGTGGGCTCTGGAACTGCCAATCTGGTAAGGAAGGCTGACTTCATCTCAGCTCTAGCCTCCCACTATTCCTTTGATTTTCTGGCACTAACTAAGACCTGGATATCACCACAGAACACCGACTGCTCTATCCTCTGCCTATACTTTCTCTCACTCACCACGAGAATCAGGCAGGGGTGGTGGTATAGGTCTGCTGTTGTCACTGAGATGGTGTTCCTCACCTCTCCCCTTGTCTCATCTAACCATCTCTTCTTTTGAATTCCATGCAGTTTCAGTTACCTCTCCAATCAATCTCTTCATTATTGTCATCTACCGCCCCCCTGGTCCCCTAGGAGACTTCTTGGAAGAAATGGACACACTCCTCAGTGTCTTCCCTTCTGACAGCACCCCTCTGACGGTTCTTGGAGATTTCAACCTCCCATCTGACAAGCTTCACTCGTCTGGCCTTCTGAATTCATTCTCCTTGTCTTTCAACAGCTGACCTCCCACACACAAGGAAGGAAACATCCTGGATCTAGTCTTCACTCATCCTTCCCCAGCTACAGACATGACCGCTACCCCACTTCATATCTCCGATCATCACCTGGTATCCCTGACATCACTCTCCCTGTCCTGCCTAAACGTAAATCCCAGCACCTCTCTCTCACCTGCCGAAACCTCCACTCTATCTCTCCTTCCTCTGTAGCTTCCTGCACTCTTTCATCTCTTCCTGACCATGACTCCTTTTCCTCCTTTCCCCTGGACTCAGCTACTGACACTTTGCTCTCCTCTCTTTCCTCAACCATGGACCTTCTCTGCCCTTTGTCCACTATATGCAGGAATAATTCTTCCACTGCTCCTTGGCTGTCAGACGTGCTTCGCAACAATCAGAGAGAACTACGATCAGCAGCGAGGAAGTGGAAGAAATCTAAACTTGACATGGACCTCATCTCTTATCGTACGCTCCTGTCCAAATTCTCCTTGGACGTGACTTCTGCTAAGACCTCCTTCCACAAGGAAAAGCTTGAAACGTCTGCACAAGATCCCCGAAAGCTCCACAACATCTTCTCGTCACTACTCAACCCTCCGGCTCCACCTTCTCCATCCTCCCTGACCGGCGAAGATTTCGCCACTTTTTACACAGAGAAGATTGAGAGGATCTGCCAGACCTTCACGTCTCCCCCAACTTCATCTACATCACACAGTCAGCACTCCACTACTCCTTCACTGACGCAGCTCTGAACTGTAGCAGCAGAAGAGGTTTTGCAAATTACTCGGTCCTGCAATCCTACCACCTGCCCACTGGATCCAATCACTTCAGCTATGCTCCAGACCATCTCACCTGACCTCCTACCCTTCATCACCACAGTCATCAATGGATCCTTAACATCTGGTCATGTTCCAACGGTCTTTAAGAAAGCCAGGGTCATCCCCATCCTGAAGGAACCTGCTCTGGATCCCTCAGACATCAGCAACTACAGACCGGTATCACTTCTCTCATTCCTTTCAAAAATTCTCGAACGTGTTGTTTGTAATCAGCTGTCTGACTGTCTCATGCAGAATAACCTCCATGACCCCAACCAGTCTGGCTTCAAAGCGGCACATTCCACAGAGACTGCCCTTTTGGCAGTCACTGAGAAACTACATGCTGCTAGATCAGCCAAACTGTCATCGGTCCTCATCCTCCTCGACCTGTCTGCAGCATTTGACACAGTAAACCACAAGACTCTCTTGTCCACCCTCAGGAGTCTTGGAATTTGTGGAACAGCATGGGAATGGTTTGCTTCCTACCTGGATGGTCGCTCATATCAGGTAACATGGAAGGGATTGACATCTGCTCCACACACTCTCTACTGGTGTCCCACAAGGCTCAGTACTTGGTCCTCTCCTTTTCTCCCTCTATACTCACTCTCTTGGCAAAGTTATATCCTCACATGGATTTTCATACCACTGCTATGCCGATGACACTCAACTTATCTTCTCCTTCCCTCCCTCAGATACCACGGCTTCTGCTCGGATCTCAGCGTGTCTGGTGGACATTTCATCTTGGATGACTGCTCATCAGCTGAAACTCAATCCCAGCAAAACTGAGCTGCTGGTCATCCCAGGTGATCCAAGTCCAAGACCTTGCGATATCTCTGAACAACTCCATGATTCCCCTTCAGCCACTGCTCGCAACCTTGGGGTAACCATGGACAATCAACTATCCTTTTCCTCCCATGTCACTAATGTGACACGCTCATGTCGGTTTCTTCTGTACAACATCAGAAGGATTCGGCCATTTCTTTCCACACAGGCTACTCAGGTGCTTGTTCAGTCTCTGGTCATTTCGAGATTGGACTACTGCAACTCTCTTCT
>JAUCMX010000015.1:20970491-20997991 GCA_033459395.1 Hemibagrus guttatus | reverse complement strand
CACACACACACACACACACACACACACACACACCCATGCATGCAGTACATGCAAGTCGTGAAACACAGTGAGCGCAGCGTGGTGATTAACTCATGATTAACAATTGATAAGCTGCCCAAGAAGTTGGAAATCCCCAAAAGACGACCAGATCCTGAAAGAAGGACAAAGTGGGAATCTGGACGGAGTGGAAGCAGATGGAGGATGTGTCCCAAATGCACTTAAAACTAGGGTTCTTCCTCTATACTGTACAATCATATACATCTAAGTGTTTAAAATGGCTTGCTTTTTGATTTCCCGGGAATTCCCATCAAGCACTGCGACTAGACGACTAAAAGCCTTCATTTAGGACACACCCACCATCCGAGAGCGGACATACTGATAACTCATCACGTTTTCACCCCCGAACTCCACCACAAACAGCACCCAAAGTTCCTGAAGGAGCTTACAACCATCTAGAACCTTCTGAACAGAAAAAAAAAAAAAAAAGTAATGGAAGGATCGAACCCCCAAAAAATCAGAACAGGTCCCGACAGCAGATCACATGACCAGCATCCAGCATTACACTCATCTGATGCTTTGTGTGTCAATGTACATTTGTAAAAAATGCTGGCAACATTTGGAAAACAATATTTTCTAGATAAGATGCCGCGCCTCTCTAAGTAAGTAATTTTTATTATAACGATGTAATAATAATGTAATAAAGCTTTTAATAACAATTTGCTTAAAAGTTGAAGCATTTAGCGTACATCATAGCGACAGGAAATGCTTCGTTCTCATTGGCCAATTGTAACACGTCTAAAATGAAATCAGGGTTAAATCTTTGTTATAAAACTCTATGTGACCTATGTGTGGGGCCAAATGAGCTGGACAAAGAAATTTGATTTTCCACAGTCAAAAAGTGTTAGGATTATAATAATGAAAGAAAAAGAAAAAATACATAATGAGATTTGTTACAAAAAATAATAAGAAAATAAATAAATAAACAAATAAATTTTAAAAAAGCCATTCTATTCGTTCACAATCTCCCTCCAAAAGTATTGGAGCAAAGAGGCTTTTTCTTTTCTTTTCATTTATTTATTTATTTATTTTTCTCTATATACAGCGATGAAAAGAAGACTGTGACCAGAAAGATCTCAGCTTTCGTTTCTTGATCGATGTGTTAAATAATGACAAGTTATATGCTTACCGTCCACTTTAATAGGAACCCCTGAACATTTATGAGGTTAGGTGAAGCGCTTCGGTTCACATCATACATCAGAATGGGGGAAAAGTCTGATCTGGTGGCTTGGTAACAGAAAGGCTGTTTTTTTTTGGAGAAACTACTGATTTTTCCCCCCATTCTGATGTTTAATGTGAATCCTTAGAGAGGTAATATTAAATATAACTCTGAGAGAAATCGTGACTCATGCCAACTTTTGCTCTCAGCAGTTGAAGGATAGTATCGAAGCCCATGCGTCCACATATCAGGAAATAACACCATGTAATGTTCCTTTTCTCCACTTTGTCTGATTTTTAAAAAAATTAATCAGACTATTTGGTATTAAAAAAGGAATAGAATTGGCTAATAAAGAAATTCAATCGTGTGTTAATTTACAAAATGCAGACAAATATGATCAACATCACAAACACTTGTATGGACAACGTTAGCGTATAAACTTCTGATAAGATCTGATGATTAAACAAATGCACGTTTACATGAAATTCATTGATTTTTGTGGACAATTTTTTTTTAAGTAATCACACTCTGAGCTTGTGAAGTGTGTGTTCTGGTGTCTGTAGGTCTGACTCACTTGGATCCGAGCTGCTGGAGCACTCATCATATGAGCCGCGGTTGATGGGTATACCTGCAAAGATGTTAGCGGGAAACTGTTCACAGAGAACCGTACGTGACAATGTGTGTTTTGGGAAAGATAAAATATTTAGAATTTAAGTCTTAGGTAGAGGTCAATGAAATATTAACTAAATGTTGATGTAGGTGTAGTGTACATGTGTGATGTAGGTGTAGTGTAATGTAGGTGTAGTGTACATGTGTGATGTAGGTGTAGTGTACATGTGTGATGTAGGTGTAGTGTAATATAGGTGTAGTGTACATGTGTGATGAAGGTGTAGTGTACATGTGTGATGTAGGTGTAGTGTACATGTGTGATGTAGGTGTAGTGTAATATAGGTGTAGTGTACATGTGTGATGTAGGTGTAGTGTAATATAGGTGTAGTGTACATGTGTGATGTAGGTGTAGTGTACATGTGTGATGTAGGTGTAGTGTACATGTGTGATGTAGGTGTAGTGTGATGCAGGTGTAGTGTACATGTGTGATGTAGGTGTAGTGTACATGTGTGATGTAGGTGTAGTGTAATATAGGTGTAGTGTACATGTGTGATGAAGGTGTAGTGTACATGTGTGATGTAGGTGTAGTGTACATGTGTGATGTAGGTGTAGTGTAATATAGGTGTAGTGTACATGTGTGATGTAGGTGTAGTGTACATGTGTGATGTAGGTGTAGTGTGATGCAGGTGTAGTGTACATGTGTGATGTAGGTGTAGTGTACATGTGTGATGTAGGTGTAGTGTAATATAGGTGTAGTGTACATGTGTGATGAAGGTGTAGTGTACATGTGTGATGTAGGTGTAGTGTACATGTGTGATGTAGGTGTAGTGTAATATAGGTGTAGTGTACATGTGTGATGTAGGTGTAGTGTACATGTGTGATGTAGGTGTAGTGTACATGTGTGATGTAGGTGTAGTGTACATGTGTGATGTAGGTGTAGTGTAATATAGGTGTAGTGTACATGTGTGATGTAGGTGTAGTGTACATGTGTGATGTAGGTGTAGTGTAATATAGGTGTAGTGTACATGTGTGATGTAGGTGTAGTGTACATGTGTGATGTAGGTGTAGTGTAATATAGGTGTAGTGTACATGTGTGATGAAGGTGTTGTGTAATATAGGTGTAGTGTACATGTGTGATGAAGGTGTAGTGTACATGTGTGATGTAGGTGTAGTGTAAATGTGTGATGTAGGTGTAGTGTACATGTGTGATGTAGGTGTAGTGTAATATAGGTGTAGTGTACATGTGTGATGTAGGTGTTGTGTAATATAGGTGTAGTGTACATGTGTGATGTAGGTGTAGTGTACATGTGTGATGAAGGTGTTGTGTAATATAGGTGTAGTGTACATGTGTGATGTAGGTGTAGTGTAATATAGGTGTAGTTTACATGTGTAATATAGGTGTAGTGTACATGTGTGATGTAGGTGTAGTGTACATGTGTGATGTAGGTGTAGTGTACATGTGTGATGTAGGTGTAGTGTACATGTGTGATGAAGGTGTTGTGTAATATAGGTGTAGTGTACATGTGTGATGTAGGTGTAGTGTGCATGTGTGATGTAGGTGTAGTGTGCATGTGTGATGAAGGTGTAGTGTACATGTGTGATGTAGGTGTAGTGTACATGTGTGATGAAGGTGTTGTGTAATATAGGTGTAGTGTACATGTGTGATGTAGGTGTAGTGTACATGTGTGATGTAGGTGTAGTGTACATGTGTGATGTAGGTGTAGTGTAATATAGGTGTAGTGTACATGTGTGATGAAGGTGTAGTGTAATATAGGTGTAGTGTACATGTGTGATGTAGGTGTAGTGTACATGTGTGATGTAGGTGTAGTGTACATGTGTGATGTAGGTGTAGTGTACATGTGTGATGTAGGTGTAGTGTAATATAGGTGTAGTGTACATGTGTGATGTAGGTGTAGTGTAATATAGGTGTAGTGTACATGTGTGATGTAGGTGTAGTGTAATATAGGTGTAGTGTACATGTGTAATATAGGTGTAGTGTACATGTGTGATGAAGGTGTAGTGTACATGTGTGATGTAGGTGTAGTGTAATATAGGTGTAGTGTACATGTGTGATGTAGGTGTAGTGTACATGTGTGATGTAGGTGTAGTGTAATATAGGTGTAGTGTACATGTGTGATGTAGGTGTAGTGTACATGTGTGATGTAGGTGTAGTGTACATGTGTGATGTAGGTGTAGTGTAATATAGGTGTAGTGTACATGTGTGATGTAGGTGTAGTGTAATATAGGTGTAGTGTACATGTGTGATGTAGGTGTAGTGTACATGTGTGATGAAGGTGTAGTGTACATGTGTGATGTAGGTGTAGTGTAATATAGGTGTAGTGTACATGTGTGATGTAGGTGTAGTGTACATGTGTGATGTAGGTGTAGTGTAATATAGGTGTAGTGTACATGTGTGATGTAGGTGTAGTGTACATGTGTGATGTAGGTGTAGTGTAATATAGGTGTAGTGTACATGTGTGATGTAGGTGTAGTGTACATGTGTGATGTAGGTGTAGTGTAATATAGGTGTAGTGTACATGTGTGATGTAGGTGTAGTGTAATATAGGTGTAGTGTACATGTGTAATATAGGTGTAGTGTACATGTGTGATGAAGGTGTAGTGTACATGTGTGATGTAGGTGTAGTGTAATATAGGTGTAGTGTACATGTGTGATGTAGGTGTAGTGTACATGTGTGATGTAGGTGTAGTGTAATATAGGTGTAGTGTACATGTGTGATGTAGGTGTAGTGTACATGTGTGATGTAGGTGTAGTGTACATGTGTGATGTAGGTGTAGTGTAATATAGGTGTAGTGTACATGTGTGATGTAGGTGTAGTGTAATATAGGTGTAGTGTACATGTGTGATGTAGGTGTAGTGTACATGTGTGATGAAGGTGTAGTGTACATGTGTGATGTAGGTGTAGTGTAATATAGGTGTAGTGTACATGTGTGATGTAGGTGTAGTGTACATGTGTGATGTAGGTGTAGTGTAATATAGGTGTAGTGTACATGTGTGATGTAGGTGTAGTGTACATGTGTGATGTAGGTGTAGTGTAATATAGGTGTAGTGTACATGTGTGATGTAGGTGTAGTGTACATGTGTGATGTAGGTGTAGTGTACATGTGTGATGTAGGTGTAGTGTACATGTGTGATGTAGGTGTAGTGTAATATAGGTGTAGTGTACATGTGTGATGTAGGTGTAGTGTACATGTGTGATGTAGGTGTAGTGTAATATAGGTGTAGTGTACATGTGTGATGTAGGTGTAGTGTACATGTGTGATGTAGGTGTAGTGTACATGTGTGATGTAGGTGTAGTGTAATATAGGTGTAGTGTACATGTGTGATGTAGGTGTAGTGTACATGTGTGATGTAGGTGTAGTGTAATATAGGTGTAGTGTACATGTGTGATGTAGGTGTAGTGTAATATAGGTGTAGTGTACATGTGTGATGTAGGTGTAGTGTGATGTAGGTGTAGTGTACATGTGTGATGTAGGTGTAGTGTACATGTGTGATGTAGGTGTAGTGTAATATAGGTGTAGTGTACATGTGTGATGAAGGTGTAGTGTAATATAGGTGTAGTGTACATGTGTGATGAAGGTGTAGTGTACATGTGTGATGTAGGTGTAGTGTACATGTGTGATGTAGGTGTAGTGTGATGAAGGTGTAGTGTACATGTGTGATGTAGGTGTAGTGTAATATAGGTGTAGTGTACATGTGTAATATAGGTGTAGTGTACATGTGTGATGCAGGTGTAGTGTACATGTGTGATGCAGGTGTAGTGTACATGTGTGATGCAGGTGTAGTGTAATATAGGTGGAGTGTACATGTGTGATGTAGGTGTAGTGTAATATAGGTGTAGTGTACATGTGTAATATAGGTGTAGTGTACATGTGTGATGCAGGTGTAGTGTACATGTGTGATGCAGGTGTAGTGTACATGTGTGATGCAGGTGTAGTGTACATGTGTGATGCAGGTGTAGTGTAATATAGGTGTAGTGTACATGTGTGATGAAGGTGTAGTGTACATGTGTGATGTAGGTGTAGTGTAATATAGGTGTAGTGTACATGTGTGATGTAGGTGTAGTGTACATGTGTGATGTAGGTGTAGTGTGATGAAGGTGTAGTGTACATGTGTGATGTAGGTGTAGTGTAATATAGGTGTAGTGTACATGTGTAATATAGGTGTAGTGTACATGTGTGATGTAGGTGTAGTGTACATGTGTGATGTAGGTGTAGTGTAATATAGGTGTAGTGTACATGTGTAATATAGGTGTAGTGTACATGTGTGATGTAGGTGTAGTGTACATGTGTGATGTAGGTGTAGTGTAATATAGGTGTAGTGTACATGTGTAATATAGGTGTAGTGTAATATAGGTGTAGTGTACATGTGTAATGTAGGTGTAGTGTACATGTGTGATGAAGGTGTAGTGTACATGTGTGATGCAGGTGTAGTGTACATGTGTGATGCAGGTGTAGTGTAATATAGGTGTAGTGTACATGTGTGATGTAGGTGTAGTGTACATGTGTGATGTAGGTGTAGTGTGATGAAGGTGTAGTGTACATGTGTGATGTAGGTGTAGTGTAATATAGGTGTAGTGTACATGTGTAATATAGGTGTAGTGTACATGTGTGATGTAGGTGTAGTGTACATGTGTGATGTAGGTGTAGTGTAATATAGGTGTAGTGTACATGTGTAATATAGGTGTAGTGTACATGTGTGATGTAGGTGTAGTGTACATGTGTGATGTAGGTGTAGTGTAATATAGGTGTAGTGTACATGTGTAATATAGGTGTAGTGTACATGTGTGATGCAGGTGTAGTGTACATGTGTGATGCAGGTGTAGTGTACATGTGTGATGCAGGTGTAGTGCACCTGTGTGATGCAGGTGTAGTGCACCTGTGTGATGCAGGTGTAGTGCACCTGTGTGATGCAGGTGTAGTGCACCTGTGTGATGCAGGTGTAGTATGCTGTAGGTGTAGTGTACCTGTGCTATTGCTGCTGGCTGGACTACCAGAAAAATCATCAGCACCCCCACTATCTGAAGTCTGAGGGAGTCCTGTTCGCCTACACACACACACATACACACAAAGTATATATTCTATTATATATACACTACAGGAACATTATAGCCTAATGGATTTAGTGGGCGTGTCTAACCGGCCCATTGCTTCATGATAGGCCAGTTCCAGCAGCTCAGCAGACGTGTGGGCGGGGTCACGCTGCTCACTGCCCTGCAGTTCGGCCATGTTCTGCCTAGTCTGATGGTGGATCTGGATGGCTTCGCCAGAGGGACCTGAAACACAGAAAACACATCTAAAAAGAAGAAAAAGCTAAAAAAAAAACGCATCATGGTTGATTGTGAAACTTATTGAGCTTTCGTATGACGCATGGAACAAGCTTTGGTTATGGGAACGTGCTAACTTTTCACTTATAAGGCATTAACATAGATTTATTCCTTAATAGTGGAACTGGTTATGTGAATGTCAGTGCGTGTGTGTGTGTGTGTGTGTGTGCATTTGTTACACCCACCCACGGGGAAGGTGTGCATCCAGCGGCGGCGATTGGAGGTGAGCTTCATGGGCATGCGTGATGGGGCGAATGGGTTGATGAGAGCTCTCTGGGGCGTGTAACCGCCCGGGCGGATGTGCAGCGTCGACTCAGCACTGCCCACGGTGAAGCGTCCAGGAGCACTCGAGTCCCGCTGTGACTCCACAAGCTTCTCCAACAGCTCTGTCACACAAAAACGCGCACACACACACACACACACACACACACACACAGATAATACATCCATCCATCAGCTGATCTGACCACTTGCCTATCTAACAATCAGTTTATCCTATCTATCCATCCATCCTATCCTATCCATCGGTCTGCCAGTTGATCTGACCACTTGTCTGTCTGTCTGTCTGTCTGTCTATCTATCTATTCATCCCATCCATCCATCCTATCCACTTGTCTGTCTATTTATCTATCAATCAATCCCATCCATCCATCCATTTTTCTATCCATCCATCAATTCATCCTATCCATCTGTCCATCCGTCCATCTGACCACTTTTCTATCCATCCATCAATTCATCCTATCCATCTGTCCATGCATCCATCCATCAGTTGATCTGACCACTTTTCTATTTATCCCCCAATTCATCCCATCCATCCATCCTTTCCATTTGTCTGTCAATGCATCCCTCCATTGACACAACCCATGATATCTATCCATCCATCCTACCTAGTCATCCAGCCGTGTCTGTCTATCCATCTATCAATATATTCTATTTGTCCATGTTTCCGTCAAATTTCTATCCATCCATCCGTCCATTCATTTTTTTACTTATACAACTTTCCCCAATCTAATCTGTCTATAATCCACTCATCTATCTATCTATACAGCTACCCATCCATCTGTCCAGCTGTTTATCCATCCATCTACGCAGCTACCCATCCATCCATCTACATGTCTATCCACCTATTTATCCATCCATCCATCCATCTATGTGCTTCAAGTAAAAGACAGTTTACAAAAAGAAACGTAAAAAAAATCAAAGCATTTTCTTTGACCTAATATTTAAATGATATTATATTTACATTCTGTATGGCATTTAATGTTGTCATCTTAGTAAATATTAGTCTAAAACAGATGCTTGTGATACTGTTTAATGTTTTATACGTCTCCACTTCATCACTGTAAGATAAACTCTAAACTATGATGATGACGAAGACGATGGACTGGGCGTGGCTGGCTTGCTCGTACCTCTGGCACAGCTGGTGTAGCCGAGCGAGCTGCTGACTTCGTACTGAGGCAGCTGGCGAGGGATCAGCAGGATGTTTGAGATGTGGCCCAGACTGTCGTCTGACGCAAGGCTGCGCTGCTCGTCTGCGCCTCCTACAGGACGGGCAGGAGGAGAGCAGCCGCCGTAGTGTCCTCCCCCCATCTCCGCCGAGCACCAGCTCTTCCTAATATTCACTTCTTTCTCTCTGCTTGACCTGAAAGAGAAGAAGAAAAAGAAGAAGAGAATGCCTTGAGAAAACAATATTATAAACCACAATAACTGAATGTTTTTGGAGTCTTTATTGAACCTTACCGGAAGGTACTGCCCCTCTGTGCTCTCACAGGTCCAGGAAGTCTGAAGACCTGAGCATCATGAGCATCGTAGTCCACCTGGATGGGAAGACTGTTCTCCGAGTCCCTTGACGCCCCAAGAGCTTTTAATTAAAAAAAAAAATTGTGGAAATGATGAAGAAAATAAACACAATAATCTTCATTCATACGATTAAGAAAATAACACTTTAGAAACAAACGATGATTTCACTTACAGTGCTCTTTGCTGCTCTTTAACTTCTCCACATGGGGCTTAAAAATTAATCAGGATAAAGAATGTTTGAAAGAACGGACAAAAAAAAAAAAGATTCAAGAATGTATGCAACAATCTGGAGTGGGATTAAATAAATAAATTAATGGATTAATTTAGAGAGATATTTGGATTTTATTTAAATAATTTTAATAATTTAATTTAATATTTATATACACTGTGTGGATCAACATATAAACAAATGTTACAGCAAATGCAGAATATTTCATTTTTAATAATTACAAAAAACACTTTCCTGCTAAAGAGCAACACAAAATGACTTGGTGAGTAAACACTTAGACCCTATTTTTGATACAACCCATGATATCTATCCATCCGTCCGTCCATCCATCCATCCATCCATCCATCAGTTGATCTGACCACTTATCTATCTGACCATCAATTCATCCTATCCACCTGTCCATCCATCAGTTGACTTTACAACTTTTCTATCTGTCCATCAATTCATCCCATCCATCCATCTGTCCATCCATCATTCACATGATCTGACCACTTTTCTAGCCATCCATCAATTCATCTTTTCCGTTTGTCCAGCTATTCATCCATCAGTTGATCTGACTACATTTCTGTCTAACCATCAATTCATCCTACCCATCTGTCCATCCATCGGTCCACCAGTTCATCTGACTACTTGTCTATCTATCCATCAATTCATCCTATCCACCTGTCCATCCATCAGTTGACTTTACAACTTTTCTATCTGTCCATCAATTCATCCCATCCATCCATCTGTCCATCCATCATTCACATAATCTGACCACTTTTCCCTTTGTCCAGCTATTCATCCATCAGTTGATCTGACTACATTTCTGTCTAACCATCAATTCATCCTACCCATCTGTCCATCCATCGGTCCGCCAGTTCATCTGATCATTTGTCTATCTATCCATCAATTCATCCATCCATCCATCCATCAGCTGATCTGACCACTTTTCTAGCCATCCATCATTCACATAATCTGACAACTTTTCCCTTTGTCCAGCTATTCATCCATCAGTTGATCTGACTACTTTTCTGTCTAACCATCAATTCACCCTATCCATCTGTCCATCCATCCATCGTTCCACCAGTTCATCTGACCACTTGTCTATCTATCTAACCATCAATTCATCCTATCCACCTGTCCATACATCCATCGTTCCACCAGTTCATCTGACCACTTGTCTATCTATCTAACCATCAATTCATCCTATCCACCTGTCCATACATCCATCCATCCACTGATACAACCCATATCTATCCATCCATCCTACCTAGTCATCCATCCATCCATCTATCAATATATCCTACTTGTCCATGTTTCCATCAAATTTCTATCCATCAGTTGTTGTTGTTTTTTTTACTTGTACAACTTTCCTCCATCTAATCGGTCTATAATCCACGCATCCATCTATTTATGCAGCTACCCATCTATCTATCCACCAGTTTATCCATCTATGCGGCGACATCTATTGTATTAGACCCATTGATCAGACACGAAGAAAATAGAAATAATACAAATGCTGTTATTTAGAGTTAAAATCATGAGAAGTGACCAGATCTCACCTTCTGACCTGCGAGTTTAATTCTGGGAGTGAAGGAGTTGCATGAGCCTTGACTCTTTGACGTGTAGAAGCTGTGAAACGTATAAATATTATTATTAATACAGAGTACGAGACTTTATATAAAGGACGTGCTCTGCTTTTATTTCATTTTTTTCTTCTACTTTATTGAGCTTTATGTTTAATATCTTTGAAGGTTGTTTGTCCCAGATAGTGAAATTTAGCTGAGTGATGGAGGACAGGCTCGGTGTGTGACACAGAACCAGCGCTGCAGCTCCACCTACAGGGCAACTTCAGAGTTATATTGCAGTGTTACAGTAATGCGACACAAACTTTCCTCTGATTCTTTGGGGTCATAAATAACCCCGTAAATGACCCCGCTCACTTCATTCTAATGTACAGGAAGTGTCCTGCCTGCTGTCTGACCTGTGATTGATCCAGTGAGGCAGGTTGTAGTCATCCAGTCTGGAGTCACCCGGTACTGTTCGGTTGTGTAGCTGTGGAAAGACGTTACACGGTTGTGTTACGCTGTTGTGTTTTATGTCTGCGAAAACGTTTAAGTTACAAACCTTAAAGAGTGGCACGGCGTGAAGCGGCTGCTCTCCCATACACACCAGGTCCACTCCGATACCTGTCAATCAAAATCACATGAGCCAACACAACCCTGACCGTCAGAGCCTGAAGGCCACGACAGCAACAACACAATCACTCAGGGTGTGAAGTAAACAGGAAGTTCAGCGGTTTCTGCTCAGTGATCGCTGAACTACATTATCATTATAACAAATTATATATTAATACTATAAAACAGTTAATACTATTTTTCTGTCATATAAAGTAACTTCATTATTTTTCTAAATATATTTATTAAATCAACTCTTTTAAACAGTTTGCAATGTGACAGAGAGCGTGAAAGAAAGACAGAGAGAAAGAGAGAGAGAGAGAGAGAGAAAGAAAGAGAGAAAGAGAGAAAGAAAGAAAGTGTTGTGTTGTGATGAGTTGTGTTGTACTGTGGTGTGTTGTGTAGTGTTATGTGGTGGTGTGTTGTGGTGTGTTGTGTAGTGTTATGTGTTGGTGTGTTGTGGTGTGTTGTGTAGTGTGGTGTGGTGTGATGAGTTGTGTTGTGGTGTGTTGTGTAGTATGGTGTGTTGTGATGAGTTGTGTTGTGGTGTGTTGTGTAGTATGGTGTGTTGTGATGAATTGTGTTGTGGTATGTTGTGTAGTGTGGTGTGGTGTATAGTATGGTGTGTTGTGATGAGTTGTGTTGTGGTGTGTTGTGTAGTGTGGTGTGTTGTGTAGTATGGTGTGTTGTGATGTGTTATGTGGTGGTGTGTTGTGATGAGTTGTGTTGTGGTGAGTTGTGTTGTGGTGTGTTGTGTACTGTAGTATGGTGTGTTGTGATGTGTTATGTGGTGCTGTGTTGTGATGAGTTGTGTTGTGGTGTGTTGTGTAGTGTGGTGTGGTGTGTAGTATGGTGTGTTGTGATGAGTTGTGTTGGGGTGTGTTGTGTAGTGTGGTGTGGTGTGTAGTATGGTGTGTTGTGATGAGTTGTGTTGTGGTGTGTTGTGTAGTGTAGTATGGTGTGTTGTGATGTGTTATGTGGTGGTGTGTTGTGATGAGTTATGTTGTGGTGTGTGGTGTGTTGTGGTGTGTTGTGTAGTGTGGTGTGTTGTGATGTGTTATGTGGTGGTGTGTTGTGATGAGTTGTGTTGTGGTGAGTTGTGTTGTGGTGTGTTGTGTACTGTAGTATGGTGTGTTGTGATGTGTTATGTGGTGCTGTGTTGTGATGAGTTGTGTTGTGGTGTGTTGTGTAGTGTGGTGTGGTGTGTAGTATGGTGTGTTGTGATGAGTTGTGTTGGGGTGTGTTGTGTAGTGTGGTGTGGTGTGTAGTATGGTGTGTTGTGTGAGTTGTGTTGTGTAGTGTAGTATGGTGTGTTGTGATGTGTTATGTGGTGGTGTGTTGTGATGAGTTATGTTGTGGTGTGTGGTGTGTTGTGGTGTGTTGTGTAGTGTGGTGTGTTGTGATGTGTTATGTGGTGGTGTGTTGTGATGAGTTGTGTTGTGGTGAGTAGTGTTGTGGTGTGTTGTGTAGTGTAGTATGGTGTGTGGTGGTGAGTTGTGTTGTGGTGTGTTGTGTAGTGTAGTGTGGTGTTGTGTTGTGTCTCACCGTTGTCGATCATGCGCTGTTTGGTGAGGATCATGAGCAGGCGGTCGACCTCGAACACTCCCACTCCCGGTGTGATCACCACAGACATCTGCCCCGTGCGGTCGAAGTTCCGGTTAATGTAATGTTTATCAAACACTGCAACACACACACTTTATTAAACAATGCTCTTATTACACTGTGTCTGTGTATCATCTTTTTAATAGAAGTGTAAACCAAGTTCTCTCTCTCTCTCTCTCTCATTCTCTTTCTCTCTCTCCATCTTTCTTTCTTTTACAGAATTTTGATCAACACATTTTTTTTCCACGTCTTTCTCTCTTTCCCTTTCTTTCTTTCTTTCTTCCTTTCTTTCTTTTTTTACTACTGGAATCTTTCTTTCTTTCTTTCTTTCTTTCTTTCTTTCTTTCTTTCTCTCCATCTCTCTCTCTTTTTCTTTTTTTACTATTGGAATCTTTCTTTCTTTCTTTCTTTCTTTCTTTCTCTCCCTTTTTTTACTATTGGAATCTTTCTTTCTTTCTTTCTTTCTTTCTTTCTTTCTTTCTTTCTCTCTCTCTCTCTCTCTCTCAATCTTTCTTTCTCTCTCTTTCTTTAATTCTCTCTCTTTCTTTATTTCTCTCTCTCTCTTACTTCCGATTTCTTGTCCGTTGTGTTGAAGGTGATTAATTTCACAAACCGTTAAAAGATAAGTTGATGGCTTCGAGGTAATTCCCCTGAACAGCAGTGGAGTTCTGTCCACACGGAAACCCATCTGTCACACACACACACAGCAAAAATACACAGATTTATCCTGGAGATAATATTCGTGTGTGTGTGTGTGTGTGTGTGTGTGTGTGAGAAAGTGTGTATACACATACCTGCTCCTTTCAGGCGAACCAGCACCGGATACTGAATGAAGAGCTTCTTAATAGTGACCAGCAGAGACGTCCACTCGTCCCTCCTCTCGTTCTGAGCCACGACTCTGCACCAGATACACTTCATCACACAGAAGTCTCAACATCACAAACATCATTTAAACGCTTAAACACGTGAGCCGTGTGCTGAAACCTGTAGAAATCCTCGTAGTAGCGTCCCTCATGGTCCTGCCTGATGGCTCCTCTCTGGCTCTCAGGAAACTCCTCTGATGAGATGAAGATAAAATTCATCATGACCATCACGTGATGATTTTGCATCACAGGGTTAAGTGACCCACATACATGAGCTCAGAGATGTCTATGATTGGCTAGCGTAGGTGTCTGTGATTATAACGTCCCTCCCACCTAGAACGCAGGGCTGGTCTCGCTCTCTTGACCCCCAGCACTGGATGATTTTCTGCTGAGTTGCTCTGGACATCTATCTACAGCTACAGTACATCTCAGCATGAGCAGTGGAGCTACAGTGGAGCTCAGTCTCTGGGAGAAAATCTGTCCTGCGTTCAGCATGCAGTTTCACAATGAAGGCCAACAGCTGCTAGTTATCAAGTTAAAGGCCAATAGTTGCTAGTTACCCAGAAATAGATGAACAAATACAACAGCTGCTAGTTACACAGGTAAAGGTGATCAAATCCAACAGCTGCTAGTTATCTAGTTAAAGGCCAACATGACCAACAGCTGTTAGTTATCTAGTTAAAAGACAACAGATGCTAGTTATCTAGTTAAGGACAACAGCTGCTAGTTATCTAGTAAAAGGACAACAGTGCTAGTTACTAAAAGGACAACAGCTGCTAGTTATCTAATAAAGAACAACAGCTGGTTACCCAGTAAAAGGAAAAAAACAGCTGCTAGTTATCTAGTTAAAGGACAACAGATGCTGGTTACCCAGTAAAAGGCAAACAAATCCAACAGCTGCTAGTTATCTAGTTAAAGGACAACAGATGCTGGTTACCCAGTAAAAGGCAAACAAATCCAACAGCTGCTAGTTATCTAGTTAAAGGACAACAGATGCTGGTTACCCAGTAAAAGGCAAACAAATCCAACAGCTGCTAGTTATCTAGTTAAAACAACAGCTGGTTACCCAGTAAAAGGCAAACAAATCCAACAGCTGCTAGTTATCTAGTTAAAGGACAACAGATGCTGGTTACCCAGTAAAAGGCAAACAAATCCAACAGCTGCTAGTTATATAGTTAGCCAACAGCTTTAAGCTACGCAGCAAAAGATGAACAAATTCAACTACTGTCATTTATCAAGTTATAGGCCCAAAGCTGCTAGTTATCTAGCTGCTAGTTATCTAGATAAAGGACAACAGCAGCTAGTTATTAACATTTCTGGCATTTGGTATTAAGTTACACACTAACAGCTGCTAGGTATCTAGTTAAAGGACAATAGCTACTAGTTATCAAGTTAAAGGCCAACAGCTACTAGTTATCTAGTTGAAAGGACAACAGCTACTAGTTATCTAGTTGAAAGGACAACAGCTGCTAGTTATCTAGTTAAACGCCAACAAGGCCAACAGCTGCTAGTTACCTAGTTAAAGATGAACAAATCCAACAGCTGTTATTTATCAAGCTAAAGGCCAACAGATGCCAGTTAACTTGTTAAAGGACTACAGCTTCTAGTTATCTAGGTTAAAGTCACCGAGTGCTAGTTGTGCCAATCAAAATATGCGGACCGAATGATCCGTTGTGGCGACTCCGAACAAGGAGCGGTCAAAAGAACAACAACAACAACAACAACATCTAGTTAAAGGCCAACAGGTGCTAGTTATCTGGTTAAAAGCCAAAATAAAGGCCAATGGCTGCTCGTAATTGGGAAGCGCTAACTCAGTAGTTATGACTACTTATAAGAAGGTTGTGAGCTGAAAAACGCATTGTAGACTAAATTATAGATTGTTTACATTAACAAGATGTTAAACTTACAAGCTAATTGATTCAACCAGCTTCACTACTTACACAGGAAGTGACACAGTGAGCTTCAACACAAAACTAATCAACATTAAAATTCATTCCGAACTGTTTTCATTATAGAATTTGATCAAAATAACGCACACACACACACACACACACACACACCAATCAGCTGTTTTTTTTCAGCTTTATCACGTGTTTAGTAAAGCACGTGTAACGACGTGTACGTATATGAAGCTCACCTTGCGTCTTGGCGGCGTAGAAGGTGCGGGAGAACAACACCACTGTCACCTCATGGCTGCAGTTTTTTTCCTAAGACAAGTTAAAAGGTGAAACTTCTAGTTGTGTTTCTGCTAAAAATAACGACGTGAATCCAATCATTCCGCGCAACATGGATGAAGAGCGGGTTCTTACTTTCCACTTGGAGAACAGATCCGAGAGGAAACCGTTCACTGCCTTCTCAAAATACAGATCACCTTCAGGACAAAACGTCACACACGTGAGGCAGTGAAATTCGAACAGCAGGAAAAACCTTTTAGGGGCATCTTTCTATTCAAAGCTTTCTTTCTTTCCTTCTTTCTCTTAAAATCTTTCTTTCTTTCAAAATCTCTCTCTCTCTTTCTTCCTTCTTTCTCTTAAAATCTTTCTTTCTTTCAAAATCTCTCTCTTTCTTCTTTCTTTCTCTTAAAATCTTTTTCTTTCAAAATCTCTCTCTTTCTTCTTTCTTCCTTCTTTCTCTTAAAATCTTTCTTTCTTTCAAAATCTCTCTCTCTCTTTCTTCCTTCTTTCTCTTAAAATCTTTCTTTCTTTCAAAATCTCTCTCTTTCTTCTTTCTTTCTCTTAAAATCTTTCTTTCTTTCAAAATCTCTCTCTTTCTTCTTTCTTCCTTCTTTCTCTTAAAATCTTTCTTTCTTTCAAAATCTCTCTCTTTCTTCTTTCTTCCTTCTTTCTCTTAAAATCTTTCTTTCTTTCAAAATCTCTCTCTTTCTTCTTTCTTTCTCTTAAAATCTTTCTTTCTTTCAAAATCTCTCTCTTTCTTCTTTCTTTCTCTTAAAATCTTTCTTTCTTTCAAAATCTCTCTCTCTTTCTTCTTTCTTTCTCTTAAAATCGTCCTTTCTTTCTTTCAAAATCTCTCTCTTTCTTCTTTCTTTCTCTTAAAATCTTTCTTTCTTTCAAAATCTCTCTCTCTTTCTTCTTTCTTTCTCTTAAAATCTTTCTTTCTTTCAAAATCTCTCTCTCTTTCTTCTTTCTTTCTCTTAAAATCTTTTTCTTTCAAAATCTAATCTCTCTTTCTTCTTTCTTTCTCTTAAAATCTTTCTTTCTTTCAAAATCTCTCTCTCTTTCTTCTTTCTTTCTCTTAAAATCGTCCTTTCTTTCTTTCAAAATCTCTCTCTCTTTCTTCTTTCTTTCTCTTAAAATCTTTCTTTCTTCAAAATCTCTCTCTCTTTCTTCTTTCTTTCTCTTAAAATCTTTTTCTTTCAAAATCTCTCTCTCTTTCTTCTTTCTTTCTCTTAAAATCTTTTTCTTTCAAAATCTCTCTCTCTTTCTTCTTTCTTTCTCTTAAAATCTTCTTTCTTTCAAAATCTCTCTCTTCTTTCTTTCAAAATCTCTCTCTCTTTCTTCTTTCTTTCTCTTAAAATCTTTCTTTCTTTCAAAATCTCTCTCTCTTTCTTCTTTCTTTCTCTTAAAATCTTTCTTTCTTTCAAAATCTCTTTCTTCTTTCTTTCTCTTAAAATCTTTTTCTTTCAAAATCTCTCTCTCTTTCTTCTTCTTTCTCTTAAAATCTTTTTCTTTCAAAATCTCTCTCTCTTTCTTCTTTCTTTCTCTTAAAATCTTTCTTTCTTTCAAAATCTCTCTCTCTTTCTTCTTTCTTTCTCTTAAAATCTTTCTTTCTTTCAAAATCTCTCTCTTTCTTCTTTCTTTCTCTTAAAATCTTTCTTTCTTTCAAAATCTCTCTCTCTCTCTCTTCTTTCTTTCTCTTAAAATCTTTCTTTCTTTCAAAATCTCTCTCTCTCTCTCTTCTTTCTTTCTCTTAAAATCTTTCTTTCTTTCAAAATCTCTCTTTCTTCTTTCTTTCTCTTAAAATCTTTCTTTCTTTCAAAATCTCTCTCTCTCTCTTTCTTTCTTTCTCTTAAAATCTTTCTTTCTTTCAAAATCTCTCTTTCTTCTTTCTTTCTCTTAAAATCTTTCTTTCTTTCAAAATCTCTCTCTCTTTTTCTTCCTTCTTTCTCTTAAAATCTTTCTTTCTTTCAAAATCTCTCTCTTTTTCTTCTTTCTTTCTCTTAAAATCTTTTTCTTTCAAAATCTCTCTCTCTTTCTTCTTTCTTTCTTTCAAAATCTTATTCTTTCAAATTCTTTCTTTCTAAATCCTTTCTTTCTTTCTCTCTAAAAATCTTTCCTTCCTTCCTTCCTTCTCTTAAAATCTCTCTTTCTTTAAAATCTTTCCTTCCTTCCTTCCTTCCTTCTCTTAAAATCTTTCTCTTTCTTTTAATATCTTTCTTTCCTTCTTCCTTTCTTTTTTCTTTCAAAATCTTTTTCTTTCTTTCTTTCAAAATCTTTCCTTCTTCCTTTCTTTCTTTTCTTCTTTCTTTCATTCAAAAATCTTTTTCTTTCAAAATCTCTTTTTTTCTTTCTCTTAAAATCTTTCCTTCCTTCCATCCTTCTTTCTCTTAAAATCTCTTTCTTTCTTTTAAAATCTTTCTTTCGTTCCTTCTTCCTTTCTCTCAATCTTTTTCTTTCAAAATCTCTCTTTCTTTCAAATTTTTTCCTTCTTCCTTTCTTTCATTCCAAAATATTTTTCTTTCAAAATCTCTCTGTTTCTTTTTCACTTTCTTTCTCTCTCTTAAAATCTTTCCTTCCTTCCTTCTTTCTTTTTCTTTCTTTCAAAATTTTTCTTTCCTTCCTTCCATCCTTCTTTCTTTCTTTCTCTTAAAATCTTTCTTTCCTTCCAAAATGTTTTTCATTCAAAATCTGTTTCTTTCTTTCAAAAATCTTTCTATCTATTAAAATCCTTCCTTCTTTCTTTCTTTCTATTAAAATCTCTTCTATCATTTCTATTCGATGTAATTCTATTAAAAAGACACCCCACAACTTTTTCCTACATACATTTTCATATAAGGACGTAGACACGTCCACATTCTCATCTACAGTTCCTTAAACTACGTCGAGTTGCTCCCGCCTCGTTTGCTTAATCAGGGAGGATTTCTGCGGTTCTGATCCAGAATCCTGTCCTACACTACACACAGAGCGGAGACAGAGTGTTATACCGTAGATGTCGAAGTCCCACATCTCGCAGCTCATCTGGATGAAGATGTAGACCATGGCCGAGCTGGAGCGAAACACCACCTACAACACAGAACATCACACTGTGTTGATCCAGACTCGAGAGGTTTAGTGACCAGAGCACGAACTTCTGAGGGGTCACAGGCCGAGCCATGGACCAGGTTTGGGATGAAAACCTCATCAGCAATATTTCAGTATTTATGGAAACATGTGTTAGCTTTCACAGCAATGAATACAGAAGGAACTAAAGCGTCAACTATTTTGATGTGAAGTAGAAAAAGTTGACCCATGCGGTCATCCGCTGAAAGGAAACAGCCATAACCCATTTATTGTACTGTTGTATCATTTAATACTAAAACATGGACCTGAAACATGGACATTGAGATTTATTTGTTAAGTTGGAATTGTTACATCACACTTTTATTCCAAAAACATGGAGTTTGCTCCTGTTTGGTTTTGTCCATGCTGATGATTGAGTGTCTGTCATGTCTCACTCAGGACTTTGTGTTTTAGAAGTATTTCCGTTTTTCTCTAGCCTACTAGGGGCGATATATTCATAAAATGTTCCCGAAACACAAAAACGGCTATATTTTTTCCACACAAATGTTTGTAACTTCAAAGTAAATGTTGATATCAAACCCATTTCTGCTCTCTAAGATGCTCCAAGTGCTTGTTCATCTAAAAAGCAGCTCAAATTCTGTGTAAGGTTTTCCAACAGAGGGAAAAACACATGTTAAAAACACACTGAAAGCCAACAGACTCGTTTTATATCAGACTCACAGCCTGAACGTCATTCATTAGTTTAAACTGACTGAAAATTTCCCATAAGTTCATTTCCATTCCACCAGTGTACGGGTAAAAATAGTTGGTGTGTGAAGATGCGCCTCACCCGAGTGTCCTCGCTGATGTACCCACATGTGACCTTCTCGCCTTTTACCCACAGCTCACTTGCCTGAGCCCTGGAGTGTAACACACACACACACACACACACACATTGTATACACATGGAGAGAGAAAGCCATCGAAGAGAGTCAGAGAAACACATGACACATAAGAAGAACATGTTTGGGACTGACCTGATTCCGGCAAACTCCACTTTCTGGGTCACGTATGCACATGTGCTCACCTGCAGAAGAACAATAACAACCAAGAGACAAAACTTAAAGACTCAGTTTAGAAACTTGTATATCTACATATCCATACACTAACAAGCATTTTAACTGAAACAGCTTTCTCACAGAACTTGAACCGAGTTCCATGAGATGGTGTTTGGGGCATTGGTGGGTGTTTTTAGGTATTTGTGGATGTTTGGTGGTGTTTTTAGGAATTTGTGGTGTTTGGTGGGGTTTTTAGGTATGTGTGGTGTTTGGTGGGGTTCGTAGGTATTTGTGGTGTTTGTGGATGTTTGGGGTATTTGTGGTGTTTGGTAGTGTTTTTTGGTATTTGTGGTGTTTGGTGGGGGTTTTAGGTATTTGTGGTGTTTGTGGATGTTTGGGGTATTTGTGGTATTTGTGGATGTTTGGGGTATTTGTGGTGTTTGTGGATGTTTGGGGTATTTGGTGGGGTTTTTAGGTATGTGTGGTGTTTGGTGGGGTTTCTAGGTATTTGTGGTATTTGTGTGTGTTTTTAGGTATTTGTGGATGTTTGGGGTATTTGTGGTATTTGTGGATGTTTGGGGTATTTGTGGTGTTTGTGGATGTTTGGGGTATTTGGTGGGGTTTTTAGGTATGTGTGGTGTTTGGTGGGGTTTCTAGGTATTTGTGGTATTTGTGTGTGTTTTTAGGTATTTGTGGATGTTTGGGGTATTTGTGGCGTTTGTGGATGTTTGGTGGTGTTTTTGGATGTTTGGTGGTGTTTTTAGGTATTTGTGGTGTTTGGTGAGGTTTGGGGTATTTTTGGTGTTTGGGGTATTTGTGGTGTTTGGTGGGGTTTTTAGGTATTTGTGGTGTTTGTGGATGTTTGGGGTATTTGTGGTGTTTGTGGATGTTTGGGGTATTTGTTGTGTTTGTAGATGTTTTGGGGTATTTGTTGTGTTTGTGGATGTTTTGGGGGTATTTGTGGTGTTTGGTGGGTTTTTTAGGTATTTGTGGTGTTTGGTGGGGTTTTTGGGTATTTGTGGTGTTTGGTGGGGTTTTTGGGTATTTGTGGTGTTTGGTGGGGTTTTTAGGTATTTGTGGTGTTTGTGGATGTTTGTGGTATTTGTGGTGTTTGTGGATGTTTGTGGTATTTGTGGTGTTTGGTGGGGTTTTTAGGTATTTGTGGTGTTTGTGGATGTTTGGGGAATTTATCGAACCGAGACCACGTCATTCTCAGACTCGAGTGCCGTGTTCTCACCCAGTCTGCTTCCAAGGTTTGAGTGCAGCGAGAAAGTGAGTCGACTCTTCTGATTCAATTCGATTCACCTACATGAAGTGAATTGAAACGATGAACTCACTCACCAGACTCTTCTTAAGCCTCCACATGTCCCCTCGGCCGATGTACTGGTCTTTGAAAGTGAGCTCTACCAGATCCAGGGTCACATCCTGTCTCACACACACACACACACACACACACACACACACACACCTCTTTTACATTACAGCACTACTGAATTCTAGATACTGATTGACAAGACGGTGCGGATTCACACAGACTTGTTTAGAGGAATCATTTAACGTAGCTTGAATGTAATTATTTATGCTAACTAGTGCTCCCACACTTCTGCTAGATGTTAGCTAAACCAGCCTTGTAGCTAGCTTCCTAATACAAAGAAGAAAAGAAATGAGAAGTCTTTAACACATCACTGTGAAGGTGAAGTGTGTGAAGACCTTAGGATCCACGATGTTAATAATAACATCCTGATACGCGCGAAGCTTGAAGGCCTGAGCGACGGTCTGGTCCACGCTGATCGTCTCTACAAACAACACAGAACACAAGGATTAGCATCATGAACTAAATGTCGACGTGATGCTGATTTCTCCTTTCGGCTCGGTCAGTCTGCAGTGGCTGATATGGTGAGATTTCTGTAAGGAGTCTCCGGTGTCAGTGCTCTGTAACGGACAGAGGTGAAGCTGGAACCTGAAGACTTTCTCGTGTCTTGTGGTTCCTCAGTAACATTTTGTGATGTTTGTGTATTTTGAGGTGTTTGTGGATGTAGGTTTGTGTGTTTATAGATTGCTGAGGTGTTTTTGAATGTTTGCAGTGTTTGTGCATGTTTGTAAATATTGAAGACACTTGTGTATTTGTATGATTGGGGGTGTTTCTGGGTATTGGAAGTGTTTGAGGTGTTTAAGTATTTCAGATGTATCTGGAGGTTTGGGAAAGTTTATGGATCTTTAAACTGTTTCTGGGTGTGTTTGAGGGTGTTTCTGGATGTTTTTATGTATTTAAGGTGTATCTGGATATTTGGGAGAGTTTCTGGATCTTTACAATGTTTCTTGGTGTTTGAGGGTCTTTCTGGATGTCTGGGGTGTTTATGGTGTTTCTGGATGTCTGGGGAGTTTATGGTGTTTCTGGATGTCTGGGGAGTTTATGGTGTTTATGGATGTCTGGGGAGTTTATGGTGTTTCTGGATGTCTGGGGAGTTTATGATGCTTCTGGATGTCTGGGGTGTTTATGATGTTTCTGGATGTCTGGGGTGTTTATGGTGTTTCTGGATGTCTGGGGTGTTTATGGTGTTTCTGGATGTCTGGGGTGTTTATGGTGTTTCTGGATGTCTGGGGTGTTTCTGGATGTCTGGGGTGTTTCTGGTGTTTCTGGATGTCTGGGGAGTTTATGGTGTTTCTGGATGTCTGGGGTGTTTATGGTGTTTCTGGATGTCTGGGGTGTTTATGATGTTTCTGGATGTCTGGGGTGTTTATGATGTTTCTGGATGTCTGGGGTGTTTATGATGTTTCTGGATGTCTGGGGTGTTTATGATGTTTCTGGATGTCTGGGGTGTTTATGATGTTTCTGGATGTCTGGGGTGTTTATGATGTTTCTGGATGTCTGGGGTGTTTATGATGTTTCTGGATGTCTGGGGTGTTTATGATGTTTCTGGATGTCTGGGGTGTTTATGATGTTTCTGGATGTCTGGGGTGTTTATGATGTTTCTGGATGTCTGGGGAGTTTATGGTGTTTCTGGATGTCTGGGGAGTTTATGGTGTTTCTGGATGTCTGGGGTGTTTATGGTGTTTCTGGATGTTTGAGACATTTCTGCTCCTTACCAATTTTCTTTGGTGGTGTTTCTGGGGTTTTTTTAAGTATTTAAGGTATTTCTGGATATTTGAGGTATTTACATTTACATTTCTGGCATTTATCAGACGCCCTTATCCAGAGCAACTTACATTTTACCTCATTTTATACAACTGAGCAATTGAGAGTCTTGCCCCTGGGCCTTGCTCAGGGGCCCAGCAGTGGCAGCTTGGTGGACCTGGGATTTTATCTCACAACCTTCTGATCAGTAGTCCAACACCTTAACCACTAAGCTACCACATCCACATATTTAAGGTGTTTCTAGATGTTTGGTGTGTTTCTGGGCATTTGAAGTGTTTCTGGATGTTTGGTGGTGTGTCTGGATGTTTGGTGTGTTTCTGGGCATTTGAGATGTTTAAGGTGTTCTAGATGTTTGGTGTGTTTCTGGGTATTTGAGGTGTATCTATATATTTCTGGATGCTGGAGGGTGTTTCCAGATGTAAGAGGGTATTTCTGGGTTTTTCAAGGTATTTAATGTGTTTCTAGATGTTTGGAGTGGTTCTGGGTATTTGAGGTGTATCTGGATGTTTGGTGGTGTTTCTGGGTATTTGAAGTACTTGGTGGTGTGTCTCTGTATGAGAAGTGTTTGTGTGTCTGAGGTATTTAAGGTGTTTCTAGATGTTTGGTGTACTTCTGGGAATTTGAGGCATTTATGTATGTTTGGTGGTGTTTCTGGGTATTTGAAGTATTTACATTTACATTTCTGCCATTTGGCAGGCACCCTTATCCAGAGCGACTTGGACCTGGGATTCAAACTTACAACCTTCTGATCAGTAGTCCAACACCTTAACCACTAAGTTACCACAACCCATATTTTCAGGTGTTTCTAGATGTTTGGTGATGTTTCTGGGTATTTGAGGTGTTTAAGGTGGTTCTAGTTGTTTGATGTCTTCCTAGGTATTTGAGGTGTTTCTGGATATTTCCGGATATTTGATGGTGTTTCAGGGTATCTGAGGTATTTAAGGTGTTTCTAGATGTTCTGTGTGTTTCTGGGTTTAGTGGTGTTTGGGAGTGCCCCAGACTGTATATAAAAGTTGTTCTTTTCAGTGAAATTCACAGTCATGAGTTTGTACCTTTCTGCAGGTCTTCTTTCAGGCTTTTCACCTGGAGCAGGAGTGGGCTAGAGACAAACCACAGCACAGAAATCAGTATGATTCAGTCATCAGGACTAACAGATGTAGTGTCCAGACTACTGACTATAGGGGTTATTTACATGATACATGAAATCAGCTCACAAGCTTCAACAACGTCACATCCAACAACCTCAGAAACACAGACACCGATGATCTGAAGTACGTGAGACTGGAACGTGTTGTTTCTCTCTCACCTGTATTCATCATTAGGGTGTGCGATCTCCACAATGTCCCCCAGTTTAACCTGAGGAAACACCTTCGGGTTCATCATCAGCTCATCATCTGAAAGAGGAGAGAGGTGTCGTAATTATCGCACTAAACTTCCTGGAGCTTCAACCAGACGCTTCTCTGTTCTCCATGTACATGACATGTAAATGTGAAGATAGATCAGAAACGTGAATTTGTGTAACAGCTTTAATCCTTATTTTATTCGTCATGGTTACAGCAACACAAGCTAATCAGAAACAGGGATTTTTGTGACCATGGTGTATATACACTGTGATAATCATCGCTTATGCTTTAAAATCATTCTGATGAGAGTTATCCTTTTAAGGAAAGAAATGTAATGACATCACAACGTCTGCGGAAGTTTAATGAGGTGGTTAATCTGTAATAAGCCTGCAATAATAGACGTGGAGCACACATGGATTTTTTTTCACACGTAAACGATGATGTTTCAACATATACATGGCTTTCAATGTCAGTGGGTGGAGCTAACCTAAACCTCACTCTGACCAATCACAAGGTAGATGCACATGGAGATATCTCGTGAGCATGAAGGATGTACAGAATGGAGCACAGAAACTCACCGCTTCCTCCAAAGCCCTTCTTATGGACGACCAGTTTGTAGGTTTTGGTTTTGGTGGTGACGGTCATTTTATCTCCAGAACTCACAAACCCAGACACAGCAGAAGAAACATCAACCACCACTCAGCTCCGGCTGCAGGTCCGAGCCGTTTAGATTCTTTTAATCTAAACGCACAAGAACACACTGAGGTATTAATTTCAACCAAAATTAAAAAGTGATACAAAATGTGTAATATTCTGAAAATGTACATTAAGAAGAAAAGGAAAAGTGGAAGAAGAAGAAGAAGGAAAAGGAGGAGTTGAAAGAAGAGCAGGAAGAGGACTAGGAAGAGGAGCAGGAAAAGGAGCAGGAAGAGGAGTAGGAAGAAGAGTAGGAAGAGGAGCAGGAAAAGGAGGAGCAGGAAGAAGAGCAGGAAGAGGAGTAGGAAGAGGAGCAGGAAGAGGAGCAGGAAGAGGAGCAGGAAGAGGAGCAGGAAGAGGAGCAGGAAGAGGAGCAGGAAGAGGAGGAAAAGGAAGAGGAGCAGGAGGAAGAGCAGGAAAAGGAGTAGGAAGAGGAGTAGGAAGAGGAGCAGGAAGAGGAGCAGGAAGAGGAGCAGGAAGAGGAGCAGGAAGAGGAGTAGGAAGAGGAGTAGGAAGAGGAGCAGGAAGAGGAGTAGGAAGAGGAGCAGGAAGAGGAGCAGGAAGAGGAGCAGGAAAAGAAGGAAAAGGAAGAGGAGCAGGAAGAAGAGCAGGAAGAGGAGTAGGAAGAGGAGCAGGAAGGGGAGCAGGAAAAGGAGACAGAAAAGGAGGAGAAGGAAGAGCTTCAGGAAGAGGAGTACGAAGAGGAGCAGGAAGAGAAGTAGGAAGAGGAGCAGGAAAAGGAGGAGAAGGAAGAGGAGCAGGAAGAAGAGCAGGAAGAGGAGATGGAAGAGGAGCAGGAAAAGGAGGAGAAGGAAAAGGAGCAGGAAGAAGAGCAGGAAGAGGAGTAGGAAGAAGAGCAGGAAGAGGAGTAGGAAGAAGAGCAGGAAGAGGAGACAGAAGAGGAGTAGGAGGAGACAGAAAAGGAGGAGAAGGAAGAGGTGCTGGAAGAGGAGTACAAAGAGGTGCAGGAAAAGGAGAAGGAACAGGAGCAGGAAAAGAAGGAGGAGGAAGAGGAGAAGGAAGAGGAGAAGGAAGAAGAGCAGGAACAGGAGGAAGAAGAGAAGGAAAAGGAGGAGGAAGAGAAGATGATACTATAATATACTCAGATTAGTATTAATTTCCTGAGTCATATCAAGTACAGTACCAACTTTTTTTTTTGTTTGTTTGTTTAGAGAGACAGTCAGCTGGGAGGCACGGTGGCTTGGTGGTTAGCACGTTTGCCTCACACCTCCAGGGTTGGGGGTTCGATTCCCGCCTCCGCCGTGTGTGTGTGGAGTTTGCATGTTCTCCCCGTGCCTCGGGGGTTTCCTCCAGGTACTCCGGTTTCCTCCCCCAGTCCAAAAACATGTGTGGTAGGTTGATTGACATCTCTAAATTGTCTGTAGTGTGTGATTGTGTGAGTGAATGAGAGTGTGTGTGTGCCCTGTGATGGGTTGGCACTCCGTCCAGGGTGTATCCTGCCTTGATGCCCAATGACGCCTGAGGGCACAGGCTCCCCGTGACCCGAGAATAGTTCGGATAAGCGGTAGACAATGAATGAATGAGACAGTCAGCTTTGTGTATGGAAACTTTTCACCCAGTACAATTTTGATGCAGTTACAAAAATCTGAAATTAATCTGCTTCTTGTTGATCAGGTTTAAAAATAACCTCTGATGAGAACAAAGCAGATGCATAAAGATATGCAAAAGTTTGGCCTCTTGTGTAGAGATAGTATGCCTAATTAAAAAAAAAAAAGATTAATGTGTTCATTTATTGCAAAATGTATTCATAAATAATGTACGATACATCCATTAACTTTTTAAATACTAAACCTCACGCTATACGAAACAAATGACCTGAAAGCTGCACAGCAGCAATAGCAGCATTAAGGCTGAATTACAAATAACGCCGTGTTGACTCTGTAGCGCACTACGTGCAGGACCCGAGCGCACCAAGACAGACCCTAACTAGTGCGCTTGTAAGTAAAGTATTACGCCGTTTGTAATTCGGCCCAATACAGCGACCACTCTTCCGTCTGGGAATCGACTAGTCGTTTTAAAAACCGCAGTATACTCACCACACGCTTTGTCCAAACGACACGCACTCTTTATGTCGTGACTGACATCTCTAACATCGGCTTATCGGTTCTAACATTTTAGTTTTTAAAACCCCTTCTGTCTACTTCCCATAATAACAAACAGCGGTCTTCTTCTTGGTCGCAGAAGCGCATGAGTGTAAAAGTAACTGT